>MVAH01000008.1:0-182609 GCA_014825575.1 Phaffia australis | reverse complement strand
TTTTTTTTTTTTTTTTTTTTTCTCTCCCTTCTCTTTCTCTCTTGCCTCTTTCTTATTCATCTCAGACGGTGTTGGATATTGAAACGGGCCGAGTGTGAAGAGTGGGCTGATGGGAAGGTCGTGTCTAGCGGGAATCGATAGGTTGGCTGGTCTGATGGAGGTGTTGATTCTCAGGAAAGAAGGAAAGAGAGCCGAGTGCGAGCTAGGATCTCAGAGGACAAACATTGAGGGAAGCTTTTGTGTGATCACAACCAAAGTCCATCAGATACTGATATAGTGTTCATAATGCTTTGAACGTGTCGGATTGAAACAACGATGTTTGTGGCCTGTGGTTCGCAAAAATACATACACAATAGCCGAGGATTCATTGAACATCGCTCTCCGAGAGGTCACTGTGACTGCTCGAGATGGTCGAGTGTCTCAACTTGACCAGGTCTACATCCGAGGAAGCATGGCCCGGTACGTGCCGTGTTTCGCTGGCTGGAACTCAGAACGTTATACATGACGCCCGCTGAATATACGAACCAACAAACAGATTCTTCATTGTCCCTGATATGCTTGCGAACGCCCCTATGTACGTGATTGATAGCGTTCGAAAGTGGGAGAATGGGCATGCATACTCTGGTACTGACTTTTTTCCCTTCTATCTTTGTTTGTTCCACCGGACATCTCTGTCAATCCTACTTGACGTCTACCAGGTTCAAGCGTGTCGGCCCGAATGGTCAGCTTACACTTGAGAAAATTGATTGTAACGGAATCTTGGGGATACTGATGCGTGTTGGAGAGTTTCTTCTTTTTGTTTTGTGTCTAAACAGCCATGAAGGGACGAGGAATCGGAACGGCGAGAGGACGAGCTACTATTCTTCGAGGTTTGTTTCGTCTTCGTTTTTTCTCTGCTTTGAGAAAGCTTGGAGAATACGAGACTAACTGATACGTTCTTCGTTTCTTGTTCTACCATCCAGCAAACGGTCAGACTTCTTTGTTTTCTATCTACTCTGGTGAACACGTGGAAGTCGGCAGAGTACTAACCGTCGCAACATTCTTTTCTTTTCTCGCTATGCGCCTTTGTTCTTACAATCACAGCCCGACGTGGCCGAGGAGGAGGAGATGCCAACCAGCGAAAACCTCAGGGTGTCAGACGATAAACAAAAAAAAGGAGAAAGAGGGCCAGAGCACCTTTTTCTCTCTTTCCTTCTTTCTCTATAGCATCTCTACCTTTTCCCGTCCTATCACTCTCTCTCTCTCTCCTTTCTTTTTCTTCTCTCCTCTCCTTTTCAACCCTTCGGTCAACTGTTTTGTCAAGTATTAAATCTCGTCTCTTCTCTTACTCGATTCGAATATAAACGCTAGATGGAAAGGAGGTCGAGGAGAAAGATCTGGCAGACGCCTTCGTTTCTATTTCATTTCCGCCGCCCTCCCTTCTTTCTCTTTCAGGGGAACGAAACAGGAGAACAGCTTCAAAGAACAAGATATGACGATGTCTCATTGTATATTAAAAAGGAAGGCAGAACGCTCTCCATAAAACAGAGACAGAGATAGGCTGGTCAGGGTAGACTGTGAAGGAACAGGCAACACAGCACGCACGGTTACAACCGAGCGTCAGAGCGAGCACAATCAACAAAAGGCACGCACAACCCAGGCCAGGTACAAATAAGGCACGTATGCGCGCACAGGCACCAGGCACAATAGACAACGCATCGATCGATCACACCCCTCGTTACCTGATCCTTACGTAATTGTAACCATCCGAAGGGAAAAAATTCCTCGCCTTCTCTCCTTCGCCTCTTTTTCTTTTTTTTTTTTTTCTTCTCCTTCTCTTTCTTCTACCCAAAGGATTCAGCCTCCAACAGTCTTCCCTTCCTTCCTATCGACCTCTGTATCCGTCTGTCCATCTTGGAACTAGACAGATCTCTTTTTAGAAAACCTTTACACTTTTAAACATGGCGTGAGTGTTTCGCTTTGGCTTTTTTCTCTGCGTTTCTTTCGGCCTGGCAGTCTTTTTTTCTTTCTTTCTTTCTTTTCCCACCCGGTCTATCATCACCCGAAGAGAAAATCTTTGTTTTTGGCTCTATCTCCCACGGATCCTTCTTCTCTCAAGCACTTTTCGCATCTACTACCGGACACCATACGGATCAGAACGCCATCATCCAAGTTTCATCCGATGGGTTTATCGCAAAGCCTTCTACCGAGTCTTCGTATCAAACTTGATTGACGTGTTTTCCTATCAGCAAAGAGAAAAAACTCTATCACCTTTTTTCTCCTCCTTCGTCTCGCCACCGTCGGCCTTTTTTTCCTTCCCACTTCTTTCTCTTCTTCTTCTTCTTCTTCTTGTCATACTACGGTCTTTCTGTCTCTTCTCTTTTACTCCCTGGCATACGTCTTCTCGGGAGTTGACAACATGAACTGATCATCCTTCTTCTTTCGCTTCCTAGTGACACTAACCTTGAGCTTGAGGGAGAGACCATCGAGTCCAACTGGGACCAGGTCGTTGACAAGTACGTCTTTATCGGAGCTTGTTCTCATATCAAGTGCCTAGAACTGACCGGCTCATGGTTGATTATTGTTCTAAATTGTCTCCACTCCTGCTGTGCACCCCACTCTCACTCTTCTCGCTCATCAGCTTCGACGATATGGACCTCAAGCCTGAACTCCTCCGAGGAGTCTTCGCCTACGGTTTCGAGCGACCTTCTGCCATCCAGCAGCGAGCTATCATCCCCGTCGTCAAGGGACACGATGTGATCGCTCAGGCCCAGTCCGGAACCGGAAAGACCGCCACCTTCTCCATCTCCATCTTGCAGAAGGTTAGTCTCTGATCTGTTTCCAAGCCGAAACATATGTGACTGACGTATAAGACCCTGTTCCTGTTGTTACCTTTCTCCCAACAAAGATCGACGTCTCCATCAAGTCTCCCCAGGCTTTGATCCTCGCTCCCACCCGAGAGCTCGCCCAGCAGATCCAGAAGGTCGTCATCGCCCTCGGTGACTACATGTCCATCGAGTGCCACGCCTGTATCGGTGGTGTCAACGTCCGAGAGGATATGCAGAAGCTTGCTGAGGGTCCCCACGTCATCGTCGGAACCCCCGGTCGAGTTTTCGACAGTCAGTCTTAACGTGTTGATCGACCCTGTTCTCCACAGCTAGCTGATACAACGTCTTCTTGACAATTCTTCTCACCTCCTTCCTACAAAACAAACACTCACTCTCTACAGTGATCAACCGACGAGCTCTCAAGACCGACCACGTCAAGATGTTCTGTCTTGATGAGGCCGATGAGATGCTCGGTCGAGGTTTCAGGGAGAACATCTACGATACCTTCCAGCTTCTTCCCCAGGAGATGCAGGTCATCCTTCTCTCCGCCACCATGCCCGCCGAGGTCCTCGAGGTCACCAAGAAGTTCATGCGAGACCCTATCCGAATTTTGGTCAAGAAGGACGAGCTTACCCTTGAGGGTATCCGACAGTTCTGTATGTCCCTTTCTTATCGTCGGGGTTTTATCCTTCCCTAGCAAGACTGACTCGACTTCCTCTCTACAGACATCGCCGTTGAGAAGGAGGACTGGAAGCTCGACACCTTGTCCGATCTCTACGAGACCGTCACCATCACCCAGGCCGTCATCTTCTGCAACACCCGAAGAAAGGTCGACTGGTTGACCGAGAAGCTCACCAGCAGAGAGTTCACCGTCTCTGCCATGCGTTAGTTTTTCCTTTCTTGTTTTCGCTGTCTTGCAGGTTGGCTTCATACTGAATCTCCAACTTGACTTCTCTCTCTCACAGACGGAGATATGCAGCAGGCCGAGCGAGAGGTCATCATGAAGGAGTTCCGATCTGGATCTTCCCGAGTCCTCATCGCCACCGATTTGCTCGCCCGAGGAATCGACGTCCAGCAGGTCTCTTTGGTCATCAACTACGATCTCCCCGTCTCCAAGGAGAACTACATCCACCGAATCGGTCGAGGTGGTCGATTCGGTCGAAAGGGAGTCGCAATCAACTTTGTCACCGACGAGGATGTTGGTATGCTCCGAGAGTTGGAGAAGTTCTACAACACCCAGGTTGATGAGATGCCCATGAACGTCGCCGACTTGATCTAATTTCCCTCCAACTAAAAAAATCGGTTTGAACAAGTGATTGATTCCTTTCTCGTTGAGGCTCATTTGCTCCTTCTCCATGCCTTTTGTCCCAACCTCTCTTCCTCTCTGCCCTCATACATACATCTCCCCCCTTTTGCCTTTCTTCCCGTTCGCTCTTTAGCTGTTTTTCTCTAAAGTCGTCTGTCTATGTCCGCTTCCTACTTTTCCCTTACGAGCGGGTTTGACTTTAAACTCTTAACTTTTTATACAATTTCCTCCTCTCCTCGCCTCCCCTTTTTGTTTTCCTAGCTTGGTTGATTTGATTTGATGGATCTCTTTCTTTTCCCCTCACATAGCGAGTGTCTGCCCCTGTGAACAGCCAGTCTTGCATCAAAGACAGACACGAGATGTGAAAGTACAAAGTGCGCCGAAGGAAGAAGGATCGTAAGAGAGTGAGTGACGTACGCTTGGACGACGAGACTAGAGAGTTTCGGAATTTGGGATCGTCTCACCGAAAGCGTTCACCTTCGACAGCGACGACCTGGGCTGTGATCTGGCATTGACACACACTCTCACTCGATAGTCTTACTCTTTCTTTCTACGAGAAGGAGAGCTCTATCCTCCTTTCTATCCAACCATCGCAAGTCTCTAGAGTGGGAAGGAACGGCAAAAGAAGAAAAGAAAAAAAGAAAGGATAAAGGAAGAAGGTGGAAGAGATCATTCGTAGAAGGAAGTCTTTAGAAAGAAGAGGAACTTTCTTCGATCCAGTCCAGAGGTCTATCGATCTACTACCCAAAGCATTCACGTCTGAACCTAACGTGGGAAAGACGCATCGAGATCTTCCTTCCATCAGACGGACATAGGTTGAACAAGAAGAATAGACGCCAATGGTCCGACCGTCCAGAGTGACGATCCTAGGATCGGGCCTCACTTCGCTCTCACTCGCCCACAGACTTACCTCGCTCTCCCCGCTGACCAAAGTAACGATCATCGATTCATCAGAAACAGTAGGGGGATGGATGAAGTCAAGCTTACTCAGTCTCGGGTCAGACATTGATGGACAGAAGGTGGTGATCGAGCAAGGTCCGAGGAGTGTCAGGCCAAAAGGTGGGCTAGGCGCGGTCAGGTTGTTGGGTCTGGTACGTCCTTCGGAGGTTTCCTCTTTCTTTCTTTCTTGCCTGATGTGTATACGATTACGTTTGTCTACTAATCCTGGCTGTTCTTCTAATGTGTCTTTGTTCCTCCTCTCAAAACGATGTCGTTATCTTGATGAATGAATAGGTCAAAGATCTTGGGCTCAACCAATCGGTCATCACGATTCCTACCACTCATCCCTCCGCCCAGAACCGATTCCTCCTTCACCCATCAACGACGCTGACGAAACTCCCCTCATCGATTGCTACCGCTCTATTTAGCACCTCATCAATCACCCATTCACTCATCAAATCCATCCTGCTCGAACCGTTCCGAAAGTCCATCCCAGCCGAACAGGCTCTATCGGACGAATCGGTCGACTCGCTGATGAGAAGACGGTTCGGTCCTAAAGTCGCGGATGATGTGATGAGCGGGATGATTCACGGGATCTATGCTTGCGACAGTAGGCAGTTGAGTGTGAGAAGCACGTTTCCTTTCTTGTGGGAAGCAGAACGGACGAGAGGGTCGATCGTCAAGGCTATGTTCCTTGGTCTCGGTGGCGACGCCGAAGAGGTCGTCGAGAGAGAGAAGACAAAGGAGATAGAAGAAGCCGCTTGGAAGGAATTGGGAGAATTCGGCAATGCATTCAGGAAGGGAATTAGCGTCTGGGGTCTCAAAGGTGGTCTTGGCACACTAGCGGACAGGTTGAAGGCCGTTCTGGAGAAGGAGAGAGGGGTCGAGTTTCAGTTGGGTCAGACTATCAATCGAATCGAACCCGACGGCGATGGCGTCAAGGTAAGAGCTTCTTATACTTCTCCTTTGTCGCTGTTCCGTCGTTCTCGTTCTCATTTTGATTACACTGGCTGTTTGTCCTGATGTTCGTGGTCGCGCGCGCGCGCGCGCTTGCTACAGATCCAAACAACAAATCAAACAATCAACTCGCCCTACGTAATCTCGACATTACCCCCATCAAAACTCTCTCAAATCATGTCTTTCCCCCTTCCCCACCTAGACCACAATCCATCGACGACTGTGACGGTTGTGACACTCGTATTCCCCTCGCCCAGACCTGGTGAACGCCCGTTCCATCCCGCTGGGTTCGGATATCTCGTCCCCCGCTCGAACGTGTCGAACCCTGATGGCATCCTTGGTTGTGTGTTTGACTCAAGCGCGATGGGACAGGTCGATGATGATCCAGTCTCAGAGAGTACGGTCAAGCTGACGTGCATGATCGGCGGGCCTCATTATTCTTCCGGACGATCGAGTGTTCCTATAGATGAGAAAAAAGCGGTTCAGATCGCGTTGAACCATGTAAGAGCTACCTTGGGTGGCACAGAAGGATCTGCCGGGGGAGAGACATTCCTCCCGAGAGATCTTGAACCGGTGGTCTCGTTTGCAAAGACTCATGTAGATTGCATCCCGACTTTCCTCCCCGGCCACGGGGAGCGCATGCAGGCGCTTGGCCTGGCGATTGAACACAGTCCGTGGAGAGGGAAGTTGGCACTTGCCGGCGCTGGCTATGGTGGTGTCAGTCTAAACGATTGTGTGAACTCCGGGATGACTCTCGCAGAAGGTTTGATGGCAAACGGGACGGACCAGATGACCGGTCTCGAGAGGTGGAAGAGTTGGAAAACATACGGTCGTGCTCCCGTGGCAGCGACAGGTGGACAAATTAAAATCCAACCGTCCCACAGAAGTTATTCAACCCTTGCTCCAGCTTTCCCGTCTCATCCCTGTCGGTTTCCTACTCGCCTACCACCCAGGTTGATATCAAGCTCTAGAATTTGCATTTTGAGAAAAACCTACTCGACACGTCCTTCATCACCCGTTCCTCTCTCACCCTCCTCTTCGTCTGGGTCTTCAAATCCCTCGATGTATCCGCGTGGTGCAGAGCTGGATAATCCAGGAGAGAGGGTCAACGCACCACTTGCTGCCAGAATCATCGTTGCCATCCTTGGACCACTTATATGTTTGTCCAACTTCCCCTTTCCTCTCTTGTTGAGCCTTTTTTTGTTTGTTGACCAAACCCTTGTATCCTCTACGAATTATATAGTTTTCTATATACTTTACTATCTCACCGTGTTCCTAAACAATACGTCTTACTTTCTTAGAGAGGTGTACGGGATGATGAACAAAGAAGGAGTTAAAGAGTTTGCTCCGGCAAAAGGCGATAAAGTTATCACGTTGGAGGACGTCAAAGGTGTTGGAGAGGCCAAAGATGTACGTTTCTCTGCCATTTTCTGTCAGTTACGAAAGGAAGAGATGGGGCGTGCTGATCGATTTGTTGGTTTGGTTGGGGCTTTTGGACACATTTTGTGTTATCAGGAATTAAGAGAGTTTGTTGAATTCTGTGAGATGCCTTCTTTCTATAGTGAAGTCCCAAGACAAGGTTTTGACCGAGTTCGTCTCATCCTATCTCTTCTCGTTTATCTTGCAGTGAAAGATCCGGAGAAATTTTCTTCGTTGGGTGGTCGACCTCATAAAGGCGTTCTTCTTTCCGGCCCTCCGTTCGTATCATGACACTTCTTCCCTATTAGCTTCACAAATTTCTGCGCATTTGTCTGATCTACAAATATTTCTATACGTTTTCGTACATGATTGTAGTGGAACGGGAAAGACAATGCTTGCTAGAGCGGTAGCTACCGAAGCTGGCGTCCCGTTCTTCTTCGCTAGTGGGTCTGAATTCGATGATACGTGAGTCACTGTTTCTCCTCGTAGCCTTTCTGTTTTAAGCGATACGTTTTATTAAGTTGCCTGTCTAACTCATTTGGACCCAAAGGTACGTGGGAGTTGGAGCTCAAAGAGTTCGAGAGTTGTTCAGTACGGCGAAAGAACGAGCTCCTGCTATCATTTTTATCGACGAGTTGGATTCTATCGGAGGTAACAGAAGCGAAAGCCAGGTCTGTTCAAACTCTTACCCCATAATTGGACATCTCCATTCCTTGTCGTTCTTTCGCAGTGACTGATGAGCTGTGTGATTTAAATATACTAGACGAACGCGACCAGCGGGAATTCTTCTAAGCGACAAACTCTCAATCAACTTCTGACAGAACTCGATGGGTTCTCAAGTGGGAGCGATCTCATCGTTATTGCTGCTACGAACTTTCCAGAATCATTAGATCCAGCCGTCATTAGGCCCGGAAGATTCGACCGACACATCAATGTTTCTCTACCTGGTCGGTCCTTTCAGATATGTCTTTTTGTTTTATTTTTTATACAATCTCAGCACCTTCAAACTGAACAGTCTACTCGCGCACGTCGTTTTTGATAACTCGGAACTCTAGATGTACAGGGTCGTTTGGAGATCCTTAAACATTATTTGGTCAAGATCGTGGCTGATCCAGAGGTGAATTTGAAGGTGATTGCTAGAGGAACCCCGGGGTTGTCCGGAGCTGATCTAGAGAATCTTGTGAACCAAGGTGAGTTTCGTTTGCCTTCTTCTTTGCTACTCATAATCACTTTTATCTGACTTCAAGTTTGGTCATTGGGCCCATTTTCAGCTGCTGTCCGTGCTAGTAAAGAAGGAGAGACCGCCGTTCGATTATCCCACTTTGAGTGGGCACGAGATAGGTACGATGCCCCTTCTCATCCTCACTCAGAGTTTTGGCTAATTGTGCTCTTCTTTCTTGCTCACATAAATTCACAGGATATTAATGGGAGTTGAGCGGAAATCTCGATTCGTCAGCGCTGAGAGTCTGATTGTATCAGCCTATAATGAAGCAGGCCATGCCCTTGTCGCTCTTCATACTCCCGGAAGTGTCCCGTTACATAAAGTATCTGTTCTTCCTAGAGGTTCAAAGTTGTCGGTAACGTCTCAAGTTCCAGGGATGGACCAAGATTCGATTTCAAAGTCAGTTCAACGATCTTCCCATAGCTTGTCGTTCTCGTAACATGATGGTTAGGTAGGGAAGGCTGATCATCTCGAGGCTAATTTGTTTATTTGACTTGACAGGAAAGAATATCTGGCGAGGATAGATGTAGCTATGGCTGGAAGAGTAGCCGAACAACTTTCAAAAGGAGAAGATGCAACGTCAGATCGAACGTCGGAAGACCTTCAGAGGGCGAGCAACATCGCCGGCGCTATGGTCAAGGTATGTCCTCGCCGTTTTTCGTTGTCCTTTACTCATTCCCAGCGTTTTCCAAATCTCATTTATCTGATGCAATCATATACGATCGTCAGCAAATGGGATTTAGTGATATTATTGGTCCGGTATCATTCGATAGAGATCAAGCCCCGTTCTTGAGTAAACGACGAAAAGATGAGATTGAAAGTGAAATCAAACGGTTCGTCATTGTTATCAGTTATACCCTACCTGATCTGGATGCAATACAAATTTACTCAATTAATCACCTACCTATTTTTTTTTTTGCCTCATTTGGTCTCTCACGACATTACAGAATCGTCGAAGAAGGAGCGGGCAGAGCACGGACGATTCTTCAGACTCATCGACCATCTCTAGACCTTGTACGTATTCTATCTTCATTATCCCAATGCAAGACCTTCAGATCATCATGTGTTTTTCTTTGCTAATGTGATTTGACTGCCCTTTCTGTCTCTTTTTCCACATATTCCCAGATTGCTAAAGCGTTAATCAAGTACGAAACGTTGACGGCTGATGAGATAAAAGCTCTTCTGAAAGGAGAACCAATTATTCGGAAAAAAGAAAAACCCAAACCGGTGGCTGTACCTATAGAGTTACTTAAACCAGAAGGATCGCTGGTTGTATCGGAGGGAGAAAAATCTGATGATGATGCCCGTTCCTCAACTGGAAAGGCAACCTGGTTGTAATGAAGGAGAGGGATGAAAAAGAAGTATCTCAATGGTCTATCATATGATGTTCTTCGTAGCCTTCAAGCGAGTGAAACCCAACTTTCTACTTCTCCGAAACGTTTGAATCTAAGTTCGTCATAAATATACAACCTTAGTTCTTTTGCTCTCGATGCAAGAGACATCAATCCTGATCGACACTATCTTGGTCGTCAGAAACAAACACTAAGCACTCCTCTTTCTCTATCGAATCGCTTGGCTGGAATTTGGCTCTCGTTCTCAACCAATTTGGTTCAGCAGACTCGCCTCCATCCATATCTTCGATCTCACCTGTCTCGACTTCCAATGTCCAAGAAGACAAATTATAGACTCCGGGTACAGGAGCCCAAAAGGTCGCAGGGAAGGAGACCAGGTTAGAGGGAGAGATGACTGAGTGATGAATCAGATCATCGGTGAAGAACCCAGAGGCGTATCGCGTAGAGCTGTACGTTTTGATCGTATAAAGACAGAGATTAGTTAGATAGCAGCGAAAACTGACGAAGATGTTTCGAAAGATAGAGTATTTAGAAGGCGCCTTACGAGTTTGGATCAACAAGCTTCAGCGTCACCCGCGTAGCCAAGTTCATAGAAGTGTTGTGGATCTGAATAGTAATCGGAATTCGACATGGTCTGTTCAAGGTGAAGAGTTGAAACAAAAGCCGTCAATTATCGAGGTCCCTAGATTTTGCTGTATATATGTCTACTTTTGATTAAGTACATACCCATGCCTGAAAGAATGCTTGATGAATTCCTCATCAACGTTTATGGCGACTACAGCAGGATTATCTTCAACTCCCAACGGTCCACTCAAAACGCTGTCCATCAACGCTTTTTTCGCATTATCTGTTGCCTCAAACATACTCCTCACTGCTCTTGCTCCATCCTCTTTCTTCTCGGATCCCAAAAAGATGGACTCGGAAGGACCAACTGCTAAGTTAGGAACAATTACATGACCCGCTCGGTTTTGAGATGGAATCTCCCAGAAAACCAGCATCGAGAGATCGTTAGGGCCAAAAAGGGGGAAGATTGCAGGCAGATTTGACGGAGGTATGAGTGGATACTGAGACAAAAGTGACTGAAGCTTCGAGCGCTGTAGATGAGCTAGAACCAAAGGCAATAGATTGGGGTTTGCAGTATCAATGAGGGGTGCTGAGACAGAGGGGCTTTGGAAAAGAGTGGTAGGTAAAGGAGCCGATGCTACATCCAGTGAACCAGACAGGAGTTGTTGTAGCTTTCGAGCAGTAAAGGTCATGGATGAGGATGATTCGTTACTTGAAGGGACAGGTGTCAATGTCATGTCGAAGCGCTGAGACTGATTGGTGTGTAATGGATTGTCATTTTTTCTGGTAAGATACATGGGGCCGTTGATCAATACTTTCGTCAAACATCTAGTATGATACATGACGAGAAGCTCACGGTATCCATCCCGAAGGATACGATGCGCTCCACGAAGGACTTAGCACACGGATCTGAGAGATCTGAATGGGCTTCGGAGAATAAGACTCGATCTGGTAATTTTGGATTCGTGAAATATCAGATACGATTCCCTTGTTAAACAGGTTCGGAACTCGAAACTGACATCTACAGCAAGAAGCTGATTTCTAGGTGATGCTCTACTTCGCGATAGAGTGGTTATCACATCTATTACTGGTTCCACTCTGAGGGAGTGCGTTGCAGTAGAATAGAAGTAATCACTCGAGCCGGCCTGATTTTACATCATGATACCAAAACAATTCAGCGCGTAAAAATATACACACAAACGAGCCGTCTCAGAATGCACGAGGACTTACAGATGACTGATATACAAACAGCAAAAGGAGATCGTGTAGACCTGTAGAATGACCATAACAGAGAAAAGGGATAGATATGGTCTGCCCTGGACTAAGAACACCATTGGGTAATCGAATGGTAGCAGGAGGAGACGGAGAAAGATCATTTGGTACTGAGAGACTCGAAAGTCCATCTACAGTGGAGGAAGAAATGGTGGAGTACAAGTCTGTTGATTTAAAACCCAGTAAGCTCAAATCTGGGTAAGAGCATAGCGCAGTTGATTTTAGATTTGATACAACTTACCGGACATTGACAAGACATCGTCTGCAATTTCCTTCGGCTCCATATCAAAGACCCTCAACACAGTCTGCTCATTGGCCATCATTTTCAAGTTCGTAAGGTTCGCTGAGCCTTTGTTAGTTATATCCACCATGACAAGCGCACTTTCTCCCTCTCCGACAGCTAACGGCAGTTCTTCTATGTTGATGTCTATTATTGGCCTTGCTGGGGTGACATTGATTGTAAGGGACACATCCGGGCTATATGTTGGAGTGAGTCGCTGTGCCCTAGTGATGTTTAATCGCTTTCCTTTCCGCAGAAGGGATTGCCTGCAGGGAAGAAGGTTATGGAACCGAAAACTTGCGTGGGTGAAAGAGACTTTCTGGATGGCGAAAGAGGTAACTTTTATTGGTATCTATATCGGTACCAGAATGAATTAGAACCAAATGTTGTGGTAATCATTTTTTAGCAAAAACAAAAAGATCGAAGAAGAAAAGAAATACATGTAAGAACGAACCGTCCGAATCTCTCTTGGCTCAAGAACCACTTCAGATACAACCTCGATCTCTAGGCCTTCAGATGTAAGCTCAGCATCATTTGCACTAGCAACCGCTGCTTCAATCGTGATATCTCCGAGGATCAATCGGGCATCAAGTGGATTTCGAGCGACCAACTCCACAAAGAAATATTCTACTCGCCGCAGGAATGACAAATACAACGCCGTCAGTACATACAGTGTTTGATAGAAGTCAGCAGATCGTCGAGAACCGCTGATATACCTCCAATTGGAACACTGCTGTTCTCATCCATCTCCAATAATTTGCTCGGCCTGAGCCTTTTCCCTTCGGCGTTCTCTAGTTCGCTGAACCCAGTCTCCAAAAATGCCGACTCTACTTTGTTCCATTCGAGGCGCATACTCTTGAGCGTCGGATCTCGCCCTAGTAAACGGATTCCAGTAGAATCGCGCTGAAATATGGGTTCGGGTAGTCTATCCGAAAACTGAGTAATCTTTTCGGGATGGGATGATTGTAGATGCTATGGGATGGAATACAAATTGATCAACTACACGTATTCCTGAGACATATACATGTATAGAACAGATATCAAGAAGGAGGACAAACCCTAAAAGCAAGTACGAAATCCTCTAACGCTCCCTCTTGCCTGCCCTTCATCAGCCTTACGAAGTGATCTACTGCTACTTCGGATTGACCTTGAGAGTAAGCCTGTCGGCCCAGGGAATGTTCCACATGATCCTGTGCTTTCGTCCAAGTCTGCTTCCGATATAGTATGACGGCCTGCTGAAGACACCTTCTAGAAAAAGTTTTCTGATCATGGTCAAAAGCAATTGAAAAGAGTGACTCAGATTGTAGTTAACCACATTCGATGAAAGCGAAAGCGAGATGAACAAACCTGCCCAGACTTTTCGTATCTTGATGCGGCCATGACCATGTGCCCGGCGTATCTTCTTGTTCTGGCCTTCCCAGGCCCCATAAGAGCTCCTAGGGCGGCCTGCTCGATAAGCATCGCGCTCGATACCTCCTCAACCTCTCCTGCTGCTCTTATCAATGCAGGCACGATGTGGGTATATTCCCCTAGGAAGAGGTATGTCTCATAGTAGAGTATCGTGCTTCGGATTGAATCGAGTTGAAGCGTAGGGCGAAGGGCGTATGTTTGTACAGCTTGTTGAAGGTGTACATCTGGATGAGTAGGTCGAGATGCAGGTGGATATAGCAAGAGTAGAGTGAGGCCGTACATTTCCTGTGAATCACGATATCAACGACGAAGTAGATGGACATTAGCAAAGGATGATAACGGCAATGTTTGAATAACAAAATGAAGATACTAACAGTAGCGCCCGCTTGGTATTTCCATGCCTTGTCTGTTCCGTAGTCTTTCCGAATTGAATCATAAACCCCAGAAGCAAACCGATAGTCTCGAAGGATGAATGCAAAATCAGCCAATCTCCGTGAAACTGCATCTGGTGACGTGTAAGGATATCTGCGACACCCAAATCCAAGTTAGAGACATAAGAAAGAGAGAGGATGTTCAACAAGTGAATGTGTGATAGAGGTTGGGTCAATTCGAACTCACATTCCTTTGGAAGGGTTGTATCCAGCAACAGTCCCTGCTGGACTTCCAGGTCGGGAAGGATTTGAGCTTCCACCTCCTCCAAAGAACTTCCGACCGGCTCCGAATAGTCTGCCCGTTATACCTCGTCTGCTTGAAGCATACTGTCAGCCGGCCAAAATATCGAAATACAGGAGAATCCGGGTGGTTCAATGACAAGCTGATAGAATAAAGCGTCATTTTGATCAGAATCAGCAGAAATATGGTACGCACAGTCTCATTCCACTCTGCCACACACCTCTCCATAAAAGGGACTAAGCTTCCTCCTACCAGCTCTTTCAGGAACGATCTGATCTTCCCAACATCTACATCCGTCAGTCTCCCTCCGAGCATTTGCGCATTCTCATTTTGCCCATCGGTCTGGCCCGGACCTGTCTGTCGGATTGAAGGTGATTTAACACCTTGCGTGAACGCCTTGATCGGATCATAAGGTGGAAGTGAGTTGTAAAGTTCGTGTAGGAAGGGCGAAGGTGGGAGGGATGGGGAGAGAGAAGATATCGGTAGAAGAAAGACATGTGGTCCGTATGATTTCTTGATCTGGGAAACAAGCTTTTCGGCACTAGGAAGTTCAAGTAGGCAAACAGATATATGAATTCAGCTATCTGCGTGACCGGGCGAGGCTCAAACCGTCATCAGAACGTTGTGAACGATGATGGTGGACGTACTCTTCAAGGCTACCCCCTCCGCCTACATCGTGTATGACGACAAACGTCCTGAGGACAGTCGGATCAACAAAGGGTCGATGAAGGTAGAGCTTGCTTGCGTTCGAATGACCATACATCGTCGAGAGTATGCTCATAGGGTCTTTGTCGTTAGATGAGATTGCAAGCAGCACTATGTTTTTCATTCAGAAAAGTTTCGCCGTCAATCTTTGAATGATATCCTTTATGGGAGAACTGATAACATATGAAAAAGTCACTTACTGGCAACAGGATGTTCAAATGTCTCGTGCTCTCCCATGGGCCGTGTAGCCAGCATGATCTCTCTCAATATCTTATACCAAGGTGTCACCCTCTCAACGTCTTCTCTGTTTGGCTTTCCGTTTCTTCCTGCGAAGACTTGCTTGGCCTGCTCTTGGCTTGTCCCATCTACCTTTAACAGTGGGACCTCCTCCTCCCACCGACTTGACTTTGAAGAGATCGATGATGAGAGTGCGTCAAGAATGAGATCGGATCGGTCGAACGAAGACCCTAAGGGAAGCGACTCAAGTGACTGAAGTGACGTCAGACGAATAGGAAAGGTGTTGGCTGTTATGGTCGTTAGCTGAGTTGTCCGAATGGGAACTAAGGTCACAATCACAAAGAAGAGTCGGACCAAGAAGGCATTAGAATCGTGACATCTCAGCTGTTCCCATTCAAAAGTAGGGATGAGCTAGAAGCATACCGCGCTGGATATCGTTCTGAAACGGTCGCAGAAGTTCGACAAAATCGTCCAAGCCATTCGTTCTACATATTTGGTTGACACCCGAGCTAGACAGAACAGCAATCTTTGGAGCCAAAGATTGAACAAGAGCAGGGATCTCCATCTGGAAGTTTGGGATGCTGGCTCTGTCTGAACGATGTGAAGGTTGATGGATGATGTATGTTGAGTGCAGATGGTGTGAGCGGGTCTGTCTTTTGAATAGAGAAAGTTTGTAGTCGATAATTACAAAACCTCCATCATCATTCTTGTTGACAACATTAGCCATCCTTAGCCATCATCTGGTTAACCTGAACCCATCTATCTTGCTTGTTTTTGTATCGTAGAAGATAGTACAGATAAGGATGGCCTCTACGGTTTCTACACCACCATCGACACCACAGATCCTCCAGTTATCTCCTCCAACTTCCCGCCCAACAACACCATCATCGTCAACAAATCCTGCAGCCGGCCAAACACCAACCGGAACGACCCGATCGTCCCGAGCGAGAGATCTCCTCAGGGCACATTACAAGCTCGATGGGAACGGGAGTCCCAAGAAGGAGGGAGAGAAGGATGATATGGATCTGGGTTAGCTTTGTTTTGTACATGCTTTTGCCGATGAAACTTTTGGACCGAGCGCTATTCATGTTAATCAGGCTGTTTTGCTCTAGATCAGACTCTCGTTCGTTCAACCCGTCCAAATATTACGCATCCTTGATCTCGAGCTCGACACTCCCTCAACTTTTCAAAATAGAGAATGATCTTTCGGAGCGTATGGTCATCACTCACTGCTTATCGAATACATTGTTGTGATTGTACGAGCTAAACCCTTGAGTTCTTTGCGTTTCGCAATAGAAATTCGGTTACTGGACTCTGAGCGACATGGCCTGGTCTATAATCATCATCACGAGCTAGTATCTGCATCGTCTACTCTACAAAAGGTAGTGATCAAAACATCTACAGCTTTCATCCAGTCCTCTTGATATGTTCTGATCCCAAGACTCCATATCACTGGCGCGGACCACGAACCAAATAGATGAACTCGCAAACATCGCCGCTGGCAGACTCGCTTGACCAGATCCGATCATCCTTCTCATCCATCTCACAACTCACAGCCTCGCTCTCCCTTCCTTCTGAAGTTGATAAACCTGCAGAGATCAGAGCTGTCGTTCGAGAAGTCGGTGATCTTAAAGAACGTCTAGGTGATCTGATCGAACTAGGTACGCATGTGTTATTTCCCAGCTTTAGGACTTCAGTCGTTACCACATATGTTGAGCTGAACGATACATTCATTCAAACTGTGCATCACTCTTCAAGGTCGACGATCAGACGCACAACTAGCACTGAAGGCTGCTCGGCCGTTACTAGAACACTGGATTACAAAAGGCGTCAAAGGGGCTGATCGAGTTCTTGCCGAATGTGAAAGCCTCGTGCAACATAGTTCGAGTTCGCCTTCAACCACGGATGTTTAATTGAATGGAACATAATTTCCTGAGCTATATTCTTCTCACTTTGTTTTAGTAAACCTATTAGACTATTACTCTCATGATGGTCATGACTCGTCGTATACTAGATATATTTCCGTGGGATCATGTCAAATTGAAAGAATCTTCAATCAGGCAAGATGCCCGATCATCGTCAAGACATCCGAATATGCAAGGAATCAAGAAAAGACAACGTCGATGGCGAGGAATTATTTGAGACGAGAAGAAAGCGCAGGGGCTGACCTGTAATATGTAGAGAAGAATACCGAGGCTCAAGACGAAACTGGCAAAGGAAGGGATATACAAGACAGTTCGAGAGAACGATGAGAAAGGCAGAGGGAATGAGTGAGTCAAGATCAGATCGTAGAACCCCAGGAGAGAAAACCTTGTCAGGAAGCTTGTCAGAAAGAACAAAGCAACACGCTAGAATTTGTACCGATTGGGTCTTATGAAACAATGAAGAAAGTATTGGAAAGAAAAAATCATTGCTGGACAATAGTATGGGGTTGTTTGAGATGAGATCTTTTTTGTACGAACGAAATTGTTTGAAGAAAAGTGGAAGAGAGTAAACGTCAAGCGTTTTGAGATAGAACAAACGAGGTTAGAACGACAGTTGAGTTGTAGGCGAGAGAACAGAACTAAATGAAATGTGAGGGGGAATTGAAGAGTTTGTATTGCAAGACAAAATGTGAGAGAAACGGCCATGATAGCACGACCACTAAGCGGAGGCGCATATGGTCAAAAGACGAAACTTATGCGGGTGCCGAGGTCGAAAAGTACGGATGTAACAGCGCTCGTTTGGCTTTGGACGCAGAGCAAATGAGATAGGAAGGGACAAATTAATATTGATTGTCCAGAGTCTTGATGCTGAGGTTCTGATTGGAGTGAGGACAAGTTATCCACAAAGTTAAGTACTAACCAGAAATTCTGTGGGCTGGGTCGTAGACCAGTGTTTGCTATTAAAACGAAGTCATTAAAAAGCACCGTCAAATCAACGACGAACAAAGGCTCTTACTTGCCTCTCATAACGGGAGAAAGGCTAAGATGAAGACTAGGCGCACCTGTAAAAGATCAAGTCCGTTTCGATCTAATCCAGGAACGATTGTGGCGAGGTCTTGAGGATGCCACTGTGGGAACGATGTCTTGTAATCCGGAAGGGACTTGACGCCAGGCCAGATGGTTTCATCTGGTGTACCAAGTAATCTGTATTATTTATTGTGCACAAGTGCGTTCGTATACATTCGACATAGGCCAAGTGTTGATCAGTTTTCTCATACACGTTACCCATATGACGTACACCACAAGCATACTCAGATGAGAAGACAAAATGCGCACCGGAAGATTCTGAAGATCTCATCGATCTCAGAGTCACCTGGAAAGAGTGGCTGTCGCATAACCATCTCTGCAAAGATGCATCCAACGGACCACATATCAAGCGCAGTACTGTAGTGTCTAGATCCAAGGAGAACCTCAGGAGCTCGATACCAGAGTGTTACAACCTGATTGTTTCAAAAACGATTCGGTCAACACGCGCGAAGCCAAGGCATCTTAGAAGAAAAAGAAGAATGGGCGAACCTCATGAGTGTACGTTCTAAGTGGAATTCCGAATGCTCTAGCTAATCCGAAATCTGCAAGTTTAAGGTTTCCCTCCTTGTTTATAAGCAAGTTCTGAGGCTTGAGATCTCGGTGAAGGATTCGATGCGCGTGGCAGTAGTAGAGCCCTTTGATGAGTTGAAGGGTAAATCTCTGCAGTGCAGTTTCGATATCAGTCAGAGTGAGAAGGGAGTGATGATTATGAGAAGGTTAGACAAGTCAGCGCCACTCATATTGTGTAGCATGTTCTGCCTTCGATCTTGCTTGAGAATGGTGAAAGACACAAGCTGCATACGCAGAAAGCTTATTTCAAACGAACCTTGACGAGCGCAGGCCCTAATCCCTCATCATGCCCGATAGTATCCATGTATTTCTTGAGATCCATGTCGAGGAATTCAAAGACAAGAAATAACTTGGAGTCCGAGTGTACGATATCGAGTAGACTATATTTTACAAGAATTGGAGTTATCAGCATAGAGTTTTTACCCAAGAGGATAGAGTGATTGAGCAGTAAGTGAGATGAGACGAAAGAAACAATAAGAATTGCCGACAGGAATCAACAGATAGTCGAGATGTCGGCGTTCTATAGCTCTTATTCGAATCGCTTGATACACACGCCAGAGGCCACAGTTCACATCATGCACTTTGATTCGAAATTTGCCAGTCGCTTCAGCAAAGTTCCGGGTGGGATTTCGAGTCCTCATCTCTTCGCGTATAGCATCCTCGGTTCACGTAAACAACATTGAAACAACACAGACAGAAAGACGATTCGGATGCGAGAGGTTTGACGACAAATGAATGAACAAAACGCACCCGACAATGTTCTCATCTTTCAGCTCCTTCAACAAACTGATCTCTCTAATAGCCGTACTTGGGACTCCTTCGTCTTCAGCCTCTAGTCGGATCTTCTTGAGCGCCACATAGGTATTCGTCGTCATATCCTTGGCCTTGTAGACAACTCCGTAGGTGCCTGTTTATTGTTTTTTGGTTGAGATTATCCAGATGGATTCGTCCAATAGAGTTGAGAATTGAATGGTTGGAATCGTAGCAGTGAAGGCATGATTGAAAAATTGTTTAGATACATGGTCAGCATACTTATCTCTTGACATCGACCCAACAGTATGGCTTCTGGTCAGAAAGACAAAACAGAAAGAAACCTTGGGCGATGTCCAAGAAGATGATAGGAAAGAACGAGTCAAACCTTCTCCGATCTTTTCGAGCTTTGTATAGTTTTCCAAGCTCATCTCTAGTTGTACTTAGGCGGGTGGTTAGAAAAGGAAGGAGAAAGAAGGACGCAGAAACTGAGGTGATTGAAGGAGTGCTTAAGCTGATCGATAGAAGGATATTGAAGGGAGCTAGGAGAATCCCTGAAACCAAGTTATGTATGTTGTGGTTGGGAGGCGACTATAGATGAAACCCTTAGATAAAGGAGTAAAGCACTTAGCTATACGCGTCAATATCACGTGTTTTAAATTCCTTATACGCGTCAGTCAACAACTGTGAGTGTTGATCGTTCAACTTCGTTTGAAGATTCCCAAAATATTGTCATTATTATTATCATCTATTTATTTACTTATTTTGTCGGAGACCCAGAGTTTGATCTGTTGCTGTGTGTCTTTTGTCGTTGCCGAGGTGACCAGTTTGCTGTTGCTTGATCTTTCCGGTAGACCTTTTCGATGCCAGCGCTCTTCTGATCTGGTTCACTCATCCTCCTCCTTCTTCTCCAAACAGACACACGACCATACGTATCTCCTTCCTACTCTTACCACATCTTCATTTCTCACTTTTCAATTCAGTACTCTCTACTCAATGAGCTACACAGAGGTTCTGTACTGTTTATCCTTCCCTCCGTTTCTGGCTTTTCTTGTGATACTCTGCTGATATGTCCTATTTGCTTTTTTGTCTCTTCTCATCTGTTCTCTTTCTGCAACGGTCACCCTTCGCCTACATTCAAAATATCCTTTCGTTCTCATAACATAGGCAGACAAGGTCAGCAGTATCTTTCTGGTCACTCGAGCGCTCAGAACAAGATTCTTCATGGACACGTCTCTCAGTTGAGTCTTGATTAGCAGAGTGAGCGGGCTGAAAACGTGTTTTGAAATATCGACTGGACATGATAAACAACAGCAACGAGCGATCGAAAAGTACGCGGACCATATCACGTATTCCGAACGATATTCAGGTTCGTCTGCTTCCTACATAGCATACCACGAATAGCTTGTTCTTCCATCTCGTCGCGAATGGCAATCGTGTGGATTGAACGGTCAGCCTTTGGGAACACATGTTGATATATGGATCGTCTCTATCTCTCGACATGATTTGCTCCGGGTAGATGATCAGTACGAATATAGGTAAAGAAACTTTATCACGATATAACACAATGTTGATTGAATGCTTTTCGGGATCAACTAACACTGTTTGCTTCTCATTGTTCTGTTTGTCTGTCTCTCTTTCACTCTCTCTCTCTCTCTATCTTTTGCGCGCGCACAAAACAGACATGTCACTCTTCCTAAGGGTCTTCTAAAATTTATTCCGGACGGTATCCTAGACGAAGCAACTTGGCGATCGTGTGGGATCAGACAGAGTCTTGGTTGGGAGATGTATCTTCGTCATCAACCCGAGCCTCACATCTTGCTGTGAGTTTACAGATCGTTCACGTTCTTGTCTTCTACCTGTGCACAAATAGAGGGGAATCATCGTTGGGCAATATCATGGATCGATACTAAAGTGTATCGCATCTCCTTTCTCTGACCGTACCCTCTCGTCAACTTCTTACAGCTTCAAAAGAGATGTGAGGATATCATTAAGACTCTGCCTCTTTCTTTCAGTACATGCTCATGGACTCACCTTGTTTCTTTTATAAACGTTTGTCTTAGAAAGATTTCGACATGAATCAATAAACCACACTCCGGACAGACGACTTCGAACTTCACCGGTTCATGCTTCTGTGAACAGTCAATTCAGTCCCTTCCTATATACACCTCTTCACTCCTTCCCCTTTTTCGGGTCATCTCTGGATGACTGCCGTCTAGCACACTAGCTTCTAAACTCGCTGTCTCTCTTGCCATACTCCTCTCTTCATATACCTGCTTTTTCGCTCCCTTTCCGACCTAATCATCACGGTTTTCTCACATCTGGTTTTTAGAAAGCCACAAAACGTTCCCAAGTTTCATCTCTTCTATATTTTAAAAGGAAAAATTACATATGTCCGTCCTCTTGTTTTTTTTTATAGATGTAATGGGGCTTCTATAACCAGGGTTGGTGATGATAGGTCGACTTCGAGAAGCCCTTTATGTATCTGCTGTCATTGAGGCTTAGAGAAAAAAGAAGGAAAGAGACGTTCCAGATTGATATCGTGTTGCTTATGCTTATGAGCATTAATGAAATATGAGAGAAAGAAACAAAGATAGATTCTCCTAAGTGTGAGCGTGGCAATCAAGACACTTCGGTACAGATGGTTTACTAACCATCTAGATAGTCGGCGGCCATCAACCTAAGCGAACAGAGAAGAAAGAGCATATAAAGGAAATGAACCCCAGCTATCGGTGGACACGGAATCAGACCGTTCGAGAAGAGACTTACACTTCCAGCGCAATCTCTGGCTCCTACACATAAGGATTTTATGTGAACACACAGTTTACCATTATATGCGAGCCGTTAGCTTCGCTTGGTTGAATCAACAAAATATGCTTATAAACTTCTGATGAACACGAACCAGACGTTCTGTAAAATCAGGGACGAAGTCCTTTGCGGTAGCATTCTGATGCATGAACGAGACAATCGCGATCGACAGAATGCAATTAGTGCCAAGATGATGGGTCAAAACAACATACACAGAATGAAAGGACAAAGGGACGAACAGAATATTGAGCTTTAAAGGCAAGGTATTCCAACACCTTGGCAACAATCACTCTTTGTATTGCATCCAAACCAGTAGTTGGCGCACTCGTTGTTAGATCGTGTTGATTCGAATCTTTTCTTGCAATATCTACAGCATATGTATATAAGACTGTCAGAACTCACCCACTATTGGAAGAGACAATCAGTATGAGGAGAAACAAACCGTCAGCCGTTCACTCGCCAGAATATAAGAAGTAAGTTAGACAAGATACTGACCGATGAGGAATCTCGCATGTATTATTCCCTACTTCCATAAATCCAGCTGAAGATTGCCACCACAACATCAGATGCTCCACTCGATCATCAGCCGCTACGTTCATAAATAAGGGCAGAAACCGTTAAAGCAGCAAGAAGAGAACATACACTCCGGATCGAATGAGCTTTTAAGTGTTCCACTGAGATTGGCAGTCTCTCTTTGAACAATGAACGTAAATTGATCGGAGGAGACCACTCGGACCCATTCTGATGGCTTTCAGACATAGATATAAGACAGATATGAGCGTTGTAGAGAATCGTTGTCAAGAGAAGGATATTCATCAAGACGAAAACTTTCTTACAGGGTTCGACATGTTGAAATGAATAATGCAGTAGATGATAATCAATGAAATTGTAAAGCTTACGGAATGTTGATCGGATGTAGAACAAACTGAGTGGACAGTCCAGACGGACGGAGCTGCCCGGAGTTTCGGACTTCCACTTCCTTACCGATCAATTTCGTATTCTGATCACTCTCTACCCTTCCATTTTCTAACAAACTTATCGTCTTGCGAGCTATCTTACACCAGCTAGACTCAAGCGCCCAAGATGCATCCTCCTTTACATAAACCTAGTAACATGACTGGTACGTTATTCTATCTGCTCTCTGCTCCTCCATATCCTTTGACTTCGATCAGCCCTCTACGACTATGTAGTTCTTATTTAGTTTTTACTTGATATACACCTGATCGGAATAGCTTGTGAGGATGTGATTAGAGCTCTCGAAGAATGCCATACTACGATGAAGAAATGGTGGGGTGGGTGCAACCAGAACAAGGTCGACGTCACGCTTTGCTTAAGAGCCGAAGTGAGTTTTTTTTTTCCTTTCTTCTAGTATAGCTTTATTCGTTCCCAGAGTATGAAGGAAAACGACAAGGAACATTTTCTTGAGATTCTATCTAGCCTTCGTCTCATGCTCCTACCCAGACCATTTGATGAACTGTGTTTACCTGGCTCACGCCATTGAGGGATCTCTTGCATCTCAGAGAAGCAATTTGGAGAAGAGGAGCGGAATAGAATCCTTTCATTTCAACAACGCTTCAGTTCTCAAAAGACGTAACGACAGTTTCCCGGAATGACTGACTTCCTTGTTCTTGTCCTCGTGTTTATAAAATTCTTCCAAACACAGAGAGTCGCACGCACACAGAACCATCGACAGGAGGCAAGGACCAAGAATGCAGAGACAAGAAAGAAGATGGATGCGATCATGCAAGACTTGGATAGGGAATGATGAAAAACGAGCGAAGAAAAAGACAGATACGGGATGTATCTGCGTGTATATATATTATGGTCTCTGGAAGAAAGGTATCGAGTCTGAAGACAGTAACTTTGGTTCAATTTATTCTCCCAGGCGGACGAATCGTCTGTAATCATCTTGCATTGATGTGTCATTGGTGAGATGTGATATTCTCAGTGATTTGTAGAACTAATCTCCCTGACCATCGACAGCATCAAGAGAGCTGACAACTAGAGGAAAGGCATTTATTGTATGCACAGATGATCGTCCAAAATTCATTGGTTCATGCTCTCATAGAGCTCCGCTCAGTCCACCCACTGCAAGCTCTGCCAACCCGCTCCACTCTTTCTCCTCCCAAGTCCCTTTTGAGAATCCTTCAAGAACTCGTGCCCTTTCTTCCCTCGTGCTTGCTTCACCACTGTCCAAGTTGTAGAATCTTTGGAGGCCAAGGAGAAGCAACTGAGCTTCCTTTAACGTAAGCAGGTACTTCTCACCCTGAGCGGTATTTATATCGGTCTTGATCGGCGGGGATGTCGAAGTGATCTCTCCCCTCATCAGCACCACTCCTTCTGCCTCTGCTTCTGTGGACCCTTCACTCAGGCGGCTGAGATCGCTCCAATGGGTAACTGTGAGAAACACCCGAGCCCATTCGCCTCTGAGTTTGTACTCCTCGAGAGAGGTGAACACGATCGTGCTTTCTCCACCTGGGAAATGCTGCCACTGCAAGAAGAAGAACTCCTGACCTCCATTCGAACGGGGAAGCGGCAAGATGAACTGAGGATGGGTATGAGCGGTAGCGAGAATCTTCTTGTAAACAGGGGTCGGAATGGTAGCAGATAGGTATCGGTTGGGAGTAGAGAGCGACTTGGCATGGTGAAGAGTTTGCCAGAGAGTAGCTAGCGTAGCTGGAGGATGAGGTATCTCCAACAGCGGAGTGAGATTCAAGATAGAAGACAGAGGCTATTGCGAATGGACAGAGAGAAGCGGTCATCAATATAAAAAGCATGAGCAGAGAAAAATTGGAGAGATAAAATTGAACGCACCATGATTGGAGAGTTCGTATTGGCTTTAGACTTCGCGCTCTTCGAAGAAAGCGAGGTGGCCGATTTTTTGGCGGCCAAAGGTGAAGGAGTAGATGTCATATCGGATGAAGCCTTGACAGAAGTTTTCTTCAACGAGGGCACTGGCCTTTTCTTCGCTTTTAGCTCCTCTAGCGAGCTAGCGCCTTCTCTAGATACGTACATGAGATATGTTTAGTTAGCTGCTCAACTCTCATTCTATCTGAGAAGAGAGGGAAGGTAGGAAACTGACTCTTCCACCTTTTTCTTCAGCTTGTCCCCGTACTTTGCCTCGAAAGCCAATCTCTTACGCTCTACCTCTTCCCTGAAATTGGGAATCGACGCCAGCGTCCTGTCCACCTGAGATGAATCATGCCTGCGAAGAGATGGAAGAGCTGCTCGGACAGGAATAACTGTCTTGAAAGAGCTGGATGAGACGCTTCTGAGCGATCGGAGCATCGTTAAGGTGATGGTTGCGAGGCGATCTCTATAGCTTTGGCTAAGGAAATAAGAAGTATACCATGCTACGCTAGTCACGTGGCTTTTCTTCACGTGATAGATTCAACGTGGCTCCATCTGCTCAACCCTAGAGTCGCGCAGTAGGTGACGCAACCCTGAAGGTTCATCTGGATGGGGTCAACTCCGAGGAGAATGAAGAGATAGAGATCAACTGGAAGACTTTCGGAGAAATTTGATTTGGATTTTCAGCGTGTGTGTGTGTATGTGCATCCGGACCAATGATCAGTATTGATTGATCGAAGGAAGAGCTCACAGTACTTGATGAAGACCGATGTGGTAGAACGGACATATTAAGAGTTGATGATCAGTATGTATGTCAATCCACCTCGTCGTGAACATGCTAAAAGACAACGGACACTACCGACTCTTGTTAAACATGGTGCTAAACATCGGCACAATTCTGCTGACCCATAAGATCTCTAGTGCTTTACTCCACACGGAGAAATTTAATTTTTTCCTCTTCACCTTCTTTGGCTAACGCCTGACTGATGGTCCTTACCCCTTTTCCCCATCAATCGGCTACTCGGCCCGGACAGACTGATCATTTGACAATTCGTAGCGCAAGACCATAATGCTTATAGAGGCAGTGAGCTCTTGAATGTCGTCAAGAAAGTCCGAACACCTTCTTGTTTGACTTTTCCTCATCAGTTCTTGCAATCAGTTTTTGTGAAAGCCCTTTTTTTTTGAAAATTCAGGCACACACGATGCCTTCCATAAGCCTTACCTTTCTGCTCAGTGCGGCTGCTATCCATCAGTTCTTTGCCCATGCGCTTCCGCCCAGATTATTTTTTTCTGAACGGGAGAGCATCATCGCTGCTGCCGCTGTAAATGAGAGCTGTCCAGTCTACTCTGAATATTCCACTGTCCCTCATGAACCAGCGTCTGATGGGCCATTAGGACTCCCATCCATGCGGCCTGAAGAAGGATGCAGGTTTGTCCTCACCGTCCTTGCTATCCGTATTGACAATAAGTCACGCTCTGTGCTGATTCGTAAAGAGAAACGTAGAACATTTACATCTACAGCTGTGGAAGACCTACTCAACGATTATGCACCTCGGATGAAGAATCGTGATCTTGCCATGCTCTTCAGTAACGCCTTACCAAACACACTTGGTTCGTTCCAAATCTCCATCGTTGACATCTCGTGACTTGGAAACACCACTGAATACGCATTTGACCTACGCGCATCATAGATACTACTGTCCGATGGCAGTCCGATGAGGATCAGGAGCCATCAAGCTTCATTGTCACAGGTGACATCGAGGCCATGTGGATCAGAGATTCATGCAACCGTTAGTCCATCCTGTTTCCCTCGTTGTTTTCCACAAAAATGCTGACGATGTTTTCCCCTTAGAACTTGCTACATATCAACCCCTGGCCGTCAATGATTCTGCACTTCAACGGTTGATCAAGGGAGCCATTGTTCGCAGGATTTCCTTCTTCATTCTCTCATCAGTCTGCTCGTGTGATACTCTGAACTGATCGAATATCATTTGACCCACTAAACAATTAGGCTATTCAAGCCGACTATCTTGGGGAGTACCCATACTGCGGAGCGTTCCAGCCTCCTGCTGCCTCAGGTTTGGCTCCGACATTCAATGAGTGGGCTTATGGAGTCGAATATCCTTTTACAGTTGATAACCAGACGGTGTTTGAGTGCAAGGTTAGTTATCTAACATGTTTGAGATATCGGCCTTGATGGCTGGGCTAATAAGTTGAAAACTCCTCTCTGGGTTTGAAAGTATGAGCTGGACTCGATTGCAGGCTTCATGAAGCTATCAAGGCAATATTACGAATACCAAAATGATTCATCCTACCTAACCTCTACATGTGCGCGCACTTCCGACTTCCTTTGACGTTTCACTAGAATCTTTCTCCTGACCATCATGCTATTTCCATCTCTGTCGGTTCTTGTGTCAACGAAGGGTTCAAAACTCTGGACACAATCTTTGAGCTTTTGGATAACCAAACGGTCTCGACCGTAGACGAAAACGGTCAAGTCAATGCGACATACTCCTTTGTGTCGGACAAAATCCCTGTTGTCAACGGAGGAGTAGGAGCTCCAGTGAAGGAGACGGGCATGATCAGAACCTCTTTCAGGCGTAAGCATTTATCTCTATGTTTTATCTCGTACTGTCTCTCGGAGGTCGAAGTCCGAGCTGACGTCAGTAAGGTGGATTGTAAACGACGATTACATCAAAAAGCCTCAGATGATTTGGTCATCTACGGCTTTCATATTCCTGATAACGCGCTTCTCACAGTTGAACTTCGAGGGTAAGTCCTTTAAGTGGTCATTGATCGTTGTTTGTTATCGTCAAGATGCTCACAGTCTAACATATGTCAAACATATCTCTTGCCTCAACCACAGGGTTGCCAGAATTTTAAAAGCTGAGGGCTTACGGGATGACTTGGTCACCAGGGCAACTGAGATAGCTGATCGAGTCGAAAAAGCTATCTGGGATCATGGTGTTTTCGATCATCCCGAGTATGGATACGTATTTGCGTACGTGACTTGCCTCTGTTTGGGTGATAGAAGAGGACATGTGTGGCTGAGGGCCTAACGTTGGCTTTGATATGAGATAATGTAGGTATGAAATCGATGGATTCGGAGGAAGAGTCTTTATGGACGATGCGAACGTGCCCAGTTTGATGTCACTACCCTATCTTGGGTTTTTGGGTACGCATCACTATCTTCATAATTATCTCTTTTCCCTCTGATGGAAAGTCTTTTGGTATGACGATTGATCTTCTTTCTGAAACGACCAGATGCGGAGAATGGCGTGTACAAGAACACTCGAAAGATGCTGACGTCAACTCAAGGAAACCCATAGTGAGGGATTGTTTCTTTGGCAACACTTGAATTTCTACGTGCATATGTCTTATCATTCAATGCAACCATAATTTTTATAGCTTTGTTAGAGGCAACGATTTCTATGTACGTCTTTTAATTTATTCACGCATTACCTGATAAAACTCTTACTGACCCCCTTCCCCCCCGAAACTGCCAATTTTGCTTGTAAAACAGGGTATCGGAGGACCCCATGCGGATGTGACAAAGCCTTGGCCGATGAACTTGGTCAGCGTGATTGTGACAAGTGAGGACAAACAAGAGATCAATGATACACTAGCTTGGTTGACGTACGTCCATCTCTTCTTCGTCATCATGGCTTTTGTTCTCCTAATTTCTCTTTTCATTTTGCTGACCGAGTGTTGAGATTTCATCATGGTAGAAACTCGACTGGTGGATTGGGACTGATCCATGAATCCGTTAGTCTCATCTTCCCTCATATCTGAGAGTCTTGATCTAACATTTGTATATCTTCTTTACGTCTGCGCCATAAAAAACTCATGGTCTCACAAACTCAAGGTTAACATACACAATTCCTCAGACTACACCAGACAGTGGTTTGCTTGGGCGAATTCTTACTTTGCAGAGGCTGTGATCAAAGTTGCTGGTGAATATCCTGATTTGCTCTTTTAAGCTAGTTGAGGTGTGAGGAGAAGGCGAGAGATAGGAAACGCTAAGGGAAAGGAGAAGACCGCAAGTCTTCGCAATACTTTTTATCTTAGGCATTTTTCACTTTCTTGATTCTTGTCGCTTGTATTGTGTTGTGTCGTGCTGTGCTGTACATCACAAAATGGCGATAATACGATAACATCTCGAAGCGCGCATCTATAATAACCAGATAAATAGCTAAACCAAGTGAATATGAGATCAGTCGACGCTTATCACAGCGCAGATAAATCCTGAATGGCCACATTCCACCAAACAGGTCTGTTCGTTTGTATCCGGACAACGGGCTCCGTCGAAACGAGTTGATTCGATGTAGAGATTTGGGTCGAGAATGATGTTTCCCAGTTTTCTTTCGGAAAGAGAAGCATCCGGGAACGAACAGACGTCAGAGGGGAAGCAAATAGTTGTCCCTGAGATCCATAAGATGTAGAGACTAACCGACGTCCCATCGGAGGCCTTTGGTGGTGATCACCGCATCTGTCACACCTAAAGGAAGAATCCCACAAGTTGGCCCGAGAATACTATGATCGATGGGAATCTCATGATCACCCTAAACGGTGAAACGAACGCGCGATGAGAAACGACAGAGTATTGGTTTTGATCAGTGAAGCGGAGTAAAGACGGACGAACAGCATCGAGACACCAGGCAACTTCGTCGTCGCTCACGACCCAGACTTTGTCACGTTCGGTTCGTAGCTTGTGGAGATAATGAAGAGTATGAATTGTTTGATCCAATCTGCCAGTAAGACCTCCAAAGAGGATGATGTCAAACTAGACGTGAAAGAAAGGGCAGGAATTAGAGCGAGAGGTACGATAGGAAGATAAGAGCAAAGGAAGACATGCTCACATCAATAGAGTTGTCTTTCTCGTGAGCCTGAAGAGAGGAGATACATTTCATCAGATCTGTTGAATACTGATCCGGGTCAAATACAATTTGGACGCCCTAAACGACGTATCGAAAGGACGAAAGGATGAGGATCAAGAACGTGACAGAACAAAAGCGAAAAAGAGAAGAACAGAGACAGCAAACGTACAGCTTGTTCGTACCATGACCGGACGTCCGGGCGGAGAGAATCAAAATCACCTTTGATCAAGTTTGGTAGATATCTAAACCGAAGAAAGAGCAAAAGATCGAGATCAGCTTGTATGAACACGGACCATGAGACGGATGAACAGATCACTCACTGGCGTCTCTCCTCGTCAGAACCAAAGAAATCATACAGCCGGTTTGCTCCTCCGTCCGCACAATACCGGATCTGACCTACGAGAAGAAGAAAGAAGATCTAGAAATGATGATGAGTCAAGAAGATCGGGAGCAAGTCAATCTCACCGGGTTGAGCGAGACTCACTCACATGATCTCCATACTCTATAAAAGATCTCCGGCTTTATGATTGGAAGGTTAAGGATGATAAGTGCTTTTGGCGGTTCTGAAGTTGGACTTGAGTTTGCTGAGAGAAAGCTCGTTGTATCCCAAACGGTCGGCATGATGGATGTATAGTGAGTGGATGTATGGTGTAAAATAGAACTTGATAGAGAATGTTGTAATCAAAAAGTGTAGTAGACAATAGAAAAAGCGTATTCGACGGAAAGACTACAAAATTGATTAGAAGATTGAAGAAATTCCATTAGAAGAGTGATAATCAATATTCTAAACAGGACCGAGACAAGTCAAACCCTTTTTGACTATTAATCTTCTTCGGTCATCTCTTTCTCTTCTCTTCCATCACCAACTTGATTCTTACACATACGCACATACCAAAGTTTCTTCAACTGATACCAAAGATGCTCTCCATCAGATCAATTACCAACAAGGCTTCCAGAGGACCTTCCACTCTCACTAGACATATCTCGGTTTGGGCAAATGTTAAGGCCGGTCCACCCGATCCCATCCTTGGTATGTTCCTCTTCTCTTGGCGTTTCTGCACTTTTCAGGCCTGCTTTACAGTCTTGATGTCCAGGCTCTGATATCTTCATTGTATATTATATCTCATCCTTTGTAGGTGTCTCTGAGGCCTTCAAGGCCGACACGAGCTCAAAGAAGATCAACCTTGGTGTCGGTGAGTGTGTAGTCTTCTTGATCCATCATCGCTTAAACTTCCGGTTACTCGGACCGATCGAGCGTTTCAGCCGAGACCATCCATCTCTCTCTTCCTTCTTCGATCTCATGTCCCTTCGATATATAACATCGAGTCAGTCTTTGGTAACTGACAATGTTTGTATTCTTGTGTTGTCTGATGTATTAGGTGCATATGTTCGTAGAGCACTTATCCGAAGATGATCATATCAGCTCGGGTGTGATCGCTAACCTGGCCGAAATTGATCATTTTTTTTTCATTTTTTTTTTCATCTCGCGTGTTCTTTGTTCTCTTCTCCCATCCGACGTTCATCGGACAAAACCGGTTAGCGAGACGCCAACGGAAAGCCTTACGTCTTGCCTTCTGTTCTCAAGGTCAGTTCGTTTCTCTTTGCTTATCTCCGGACACTCGAGCTCATCCCTTGATCGCTGCCGCTTGATTATCCATCTTCACAAAAGGCCGAAGAGATCATCTACAATGGCAAGCATGACAAGGAGTATTTACCTATCACCGGTCTAGGGTCAGCAGCTTTCATCCTTCTTCCTATCCCAACACATTGTTCTAAACATCTGCCTTCTTGCTTGTTATCCACAGAGACTTCACCAAGCTGGCTGCCAAATTAGCTTACGGTGCTGACTCAGCTCCTTTGAAGGAAAATCGAGTGAGTTCCTTGTCCGAAAAATGCCGATCTTGTTTGGATCATGATTCTGATACTTGGGATCGTACCAGATTGCTATCACCCAATCTATCTCTGGAACCGGAGCTCTTCGAATCGGAACCGCCTTCCTTGCCCGTCATTTCCCCGGGGCAAAGCAGATCTACCTGCCTACTCCTACATGTTGGTTTTTTCTCCCTAGATTCTTCGAGCTACTTGCAGCTCGTTCCCGTGCTGATCAACTGTCTATTCCGTCTCATGTGCAAAAACAAAAGGGGGAAACCACATCCCGATATCCAGAGATGCCGGACTCGAGGTCAAGCAGTACTCGTACTTCGACAAGGACACCGTGGGATTAGATTTCCAGGGTATGGTCAGAGACATTGAGGCCGCCCCGGACGGATCTATCATCATGTTGCACGCCTGTGCTCACAACCCCACTGGTGTTGATCCCACGCATGAGCAGTGGAAGGAACTCTCAAAGTTGATCAAAGAGAAGAAGCACTTCTCTTTCTTCGATATGGCCTACCAAGGCTTTGCCTCTGGTGACACCGACTATGATGCTTTCGCCGTTCGACACTTTGTTAAGGAAGGCCATCAGATTGTCCTCTCCCAGAGTTTCGCCAAGAACATGGGCCTGTACGGAGAGCGAACCGGGGCGTTCTCGGTCGTGTGCGCCGACCCAGAGGAAAAGGCCCGAGTGGACTCGCAGCTCAAGATCATCATCCGACCGCTTTACTCGAACCCGCCCACCCATGGTGCCCGACTGGCGGCCACGATTCTAGGTAACGAGAAGTTGAACGCCCAGTGGTTGACCGAGGTCAAAGGCATGGCCGACAGGATTATCGAGATGCGTCAGGCTCTTTATGAGGGCTTGGTCGGCAGGCACACCCCTGGAGACTGGACCCACATCAAGAACCAGATCGGCATGTTCTCCTTCACCGGTCTGTCCAAGGAGCATACCGTGGAACTCGCCCAGAAAGCTCACATTTACATGACTGCGGATGGTCGAATCTCAATGGCTGGGTTGAACTCGAGCAACATTGAATACTTTGCGGACAGTGTTTCCAAGACTGTCAAGGGAGATTTGTGATTGGAGTACCTCCTCAGGAACCAAGAGGCTATAGATGGATCTATCCTTTTCTTTTCTTTTCATCTTGTTCTCGTTTGCGCCTTGTAGCCCCTTTTCATTTCCTTACCTTGTTCCTGGTGTTTTCTTGAGGAAACCCCTTCTCGTTGTAGTTGTTCTGTTCATGTGTTAATCTTGTTTTATCCTCTTTCCCCCTTATTTGTTCTTGAACTATCTTTGGGTTGTAGTAACTCCTATGAATCAGTTTTTCTGTCATGAGCCGACTGGAATAGTTTCGAGAGCAACATCCATTTTGTTTTATTCTCTTCATTGTCAACCTTGTCGGCCGGATTCTGTGGATGGGTGTGGATGATTGGGCTGATCGGAATCTCGCTCGGCGTCTGGGTCATCGTTGGCAAACCTTCCTCCATCCTCGGCAGCCTCAAATTCTCCGTGTGCGAACCCGCCTGGCGCTTTGTTCGTCCTTCGGTCTCCGAGCTCCTGCTCGTGGTACTGCTCGTGCTCATAACCATGCTCATGATCCGGAGGACTTAACAGATCGACCAGATCTCTCTCTTCTTCGTCCATCTCAATCTCCCACATTGTCAGCCCCTTCCGGTCCTTCAAACCTTGACCTTCCTCGCCTCCAGGTCCCTTCGCCCAAAATTCTGGAAATTCCTTCTCGATTACAGCTCTGATTCGAGATTTGGTGAGCTCGCCGAACTGATCTTGCCAGTCGATGAGCATCCGGACGGTCTCCCAGGTCGGGCTAGGTGCTTGAGGTGAGCCCAAGTTTCGTTTCATCTCGATCGTCACCTCATCCAAAGCTTGTTCCGGCCAGCCCGTCCGGAGGAGAGATGTCAGATAGGAATGATAGTTCGACAGCGTGAGTGGAAATGAGCCAGATCGGAGCCACTTGAACAGATGATGAGCGGCGAAAGCGGTAGAGTGGAGTCCTATGCTGTCAAACATCTTTAGGGTCGATGGACCGATGAATGAAAGAACAGTTTTGAATGTTAGAACTGGATTCAGAACAAAAAAAAAACAAGCATCACAAAAAGACAGGCAAGAGAAGGGAAACACGAACGATTGAGACGGAAGCGTTGTTGGCGGCCAAGTTCGGATCCTCAGTCTCCGAGATTTCTAACCACATCGAATATGTTTCCTTAAGGCCACCTGTTCGGCAAGTCGCGTTCATCATCGAGTTGATTAACAATGTGTCCATCTGATGATCAAAGACCCGAGGATCAGAAGAAAGGAGTGAGCATTTTAAAACCAAGAGGTAAGACCTCTCAGAAGAAAGAAAGTTCACGAACAGGGATGAAGGGATCGAGTCGACACCAAGCGATGAGCATATCCACCAGATACCTGATATCCTTCATGATCTTTTCGTTATTGTCTCTCTGAGAGGACAGGCCTCCAGAGTAAGCTAGTTTGGCGTAATAAGATAGCGCAGTGACGACGATAGGATGACTTGCTTCGACCCCTTGTCGTCTCATGTCATGAATCATCTCGAACAGATACCTCGGACTTGGTGCCAAACTTTTTTCGTACTGAGAAAACAGAAAAGTCTGGACGATGGCAAGGTAGGCTTCCTCACTCGCTCCTAAAGCCGGTGGGTGTAGTTTATAGAATCGGTCATACACTGCAAAGGCGTATTTATGTGTACGGGAGAACGACATGAATGTTTGAATGTGAGCGAGTGTGGTCGGCGTGTCGAAATGAACTCTTCGGATTTTCATGTCTTCCAGCAGCTTCCAAGCAAGATCATGGTTCTTTATCGTCGGCGACCGAGAGATTCCAAGCAGAAGAGCGTCGTACAACTCGACCGACGGTCCATCACAAGTCGGCACCTTTGCGCGTTCGTTATCGACGGGGTGTAGAAGAGATCGCTCGCGCTTCTCCTCAGCTCGGAGGAAGTCACCATAGAGATCCATGGCTGTGGAGACATCTGGGTCTTGCTCTGGATTGAGGCAGTATGCCTGAATTAGTGGTAAGACCGTCTCGGCCGTTGGTAGTTCCCCTCTGTTTAGTCCTGCCTGGTATTCTGCCAACACGATCTCTCTTTCGGCCACCGTGAGCGTCTTTATCCTACCATCTCTGTATGTCTTGTTCTCATAAGGCTCGATGGTGATCGCGTTCGACTCTTTCGAACGAAAGAGATCCATCGCTTGGCCGATGACCTCCTGAGCATTGTGACGACGGGAGAGCTGATTGACCGGATGAGAGAGAAGATAGTCCGACCGATGAGGTTTTGTTAGCCAGATGGATGGAGGGCGGACCGAACGGCTACTGCTGCCGATGCTGAGGTGAGAACAAGAGCGTGAGGACAGATGGCTGAGTCGCTGAGCAAGAGCGGTCGGAGATGGTCTCATGATATGAAGATGCAAATGTTTGAAAGGTCGGTTTGATCTATGCTGTTTGATCAAAGTGATCCCAAGGGAGTAGTCGAGGATTATCAATACCTACGAATTGACGATCAGACGATTCGATGCCACGAGTCCAACTTACTATAATTAAACCGAGAAGAAAGGACTTTTTATAACTACGTCGGGTCCTACAAGGCCTTCTTAAGGACTCTTTCGGTTAAAGACAACTGAGGGTTTGAAAATACAACTGATTAGAATGTACAAGCAGGGTGATCGTAAGGATTTGATGAGATAAACGAGATCGACGAGATGGACGAGATCGGTTGGGTGTTTAAGTTGACTTTGATTTCGTTGTAATGATTATTGAGATCGTAATAGAAATCGTCTCTTCTTTTTTCTAACGTACTTCCTTTTCTCCGTCCAGCCGGTCTGTTAGCAATCCGAGCGCTTGGTCTTCTTGGTTACCCAGCTTAACAGAATGGATCTTCCTCTGAAGACAAGCTTCAAATGAGAGGAGAGAATCGACGTGGAATTTTCGATAGTAGGAAGAGAGATCTGTCCGTCTGTGGTGTTCGTGTAGTCCAGACTTGAGAGCTTCCTAATGTTCACTACAATTCTCTAATACAACTAAGAGGCGAATCTCTAATGAACCTCTGATTACAAAACATCTCTAATGGAGAACTACAAACTTTCTGTAATCCTTAAGTTTGTCGTCTTTTCGTGTGCTCTCCATCCAGCAAACAAACCAACTGATCACCATACACACTCACACTCACTCACTCACACTCACTCACACTCACTCACTCACTCACTCAATCACCCACTCATTCACTTGGTAGCTCACTCAATCAAGCACTCATACACCCAACTACTCACTCTTTTGGACAAACTACTCTTGTTGAATATCGTGCCTCGAACTGAATCATAGGTAGCCTCAAGGACGGCTCAGACAACGCTGTTAGTTCCGTGTCTCTTTTATTTTCGCCCATATTTTCCGTTCCCATCCTTCTCCTTCATCGTGATCTACCATCGTTATATGCAGAAAGGAACACATGCCCAAGCTCGTCCGTTACTCTAGTGCTTCCTCTTATTCTCTTGTTTCCATGTCTCGTGCCTCTTCCGGTCTCTATCACTCTTGTGAATGAGATCGTCCGTCTTGGTATCTGATCGATAATACTGACGATAACTCTCTGATCGCTCTTTCGCTTACTCTCTTCGGCTCTCGATACGCACGATGCTCTCCTTACTCAGAGAATTCTTGTCAGTTCACCGCCTGCTTCGCTCCGTCCATCCTCTCGGATTCCTTCTTCTTCTTAATCTCAGGCTGCCATGGCCAAAAAGAAGAAAAGCGCGTTGCCCGCAGTCAACAGAGGGTTTGCTACATCGTCCGTACCCAAGAAAGTACTTCCGTCAGCACCGGTCGAGCCACCGATCGAGGGTCTCTCACAGATCATCGATAAGCCAAACGGCTCGGATCAAACCGCAACATCCGCAACCGACGGAAAGCCTGGACTGGAGGGGAAACTCAAGGGCGATGCCGAAGAGGATTGGGAAAAGGAGGAGAGTTATCTCCAGAGTTTGGTCGAAAAGCTTCAAGAAAAGGTCGAGAAGGAAGTCGCTAGAACCATCAAAGTGAGTATCTTCACTTCAACATACCCCTTCCTTTGTCTGTCCATATCGTTCTCTCCTCTCTAAACCATGTCGCTCTCTGCCATGATATCCGTCAAACACAGACCATAGACTTTGAGAAACGTCAGGCGAAATCCTTCCCACAATTCGTCATACCAGAATCCATTCAGGAACGCGCTCTCGATTTAGCAACCAAGATGGACCAAGCCAACCATAGTAAGTCTTTTGTCAAGACTGGATCAAAGATCGATTATACCCATCTTACACTCGAATATCTTCTCTGGACTCTCTTTTCAGACCAGCACAACAATCTGGACCCGACGACCGATATAGACAAGACTTTGCTCCGACTAGCCATCACTCATGGCGTTCTCACAAAAATCGGGTTTCAGCCCGAGAGGATCGAAGAGTGTCTCAAGGCGCTTTCGAACTGGGATTTAGATGAAGCTTTCGACTGGGTCAGTAAATATCGTTCTTGCGGTTGTTTCTTGCGCAGATTGGGATTGACGAACATTCAAATTTCCCTCTCTCCCCTATCAGTTGTATCTCCATTGCAGCGAGGACGAACTCTTACAAGAAGGGGACTTTGCTCCAAAAGCTCGTAAGTCGCATCGTTATCTCGAGTCGGTCAAATACATACCCATTCTCGACACTAATCCGACCTATCAAACCCATACTATACAGCCGTTTCAGTGCCCGCCACTCCATTCCAGCTTTCATCTCGACCTCCTTCGCCAGTCGGTCTCAGATCCGTTGGCCCATCCATGCCTCTGACGCCAGTCTCTGAAACACTTCCGTCAACCCCCACCACAGAGACCCCTTCTCCGCTATCTGCTATTTCTGCGCCGTCTGCTCCAACTATTCCTACCTCGGCGGAACCTACTAAATCATTGTTCGCGCCGGCAGACGAGGAAGATGAGGATGATGTCTCCGAGGAAGACGAAGGCGTTCTACCGAGTCTGGAGTATGCCAAGCTTCGGGTGAAGCTAGATGAGATCATCGGCGTACCTCTGGGGAATAATCTCAAGAACGGAAAGCCAGGAAAGGGAAACAAAAAGGGTCAGACAAAAACAAAGTTGGTCGTTGGAAAGAACGAACCACTGGAGGCTGCATGCCTACGAAAGAAGATGGAAGTTCTGAAAGCAATGTACCTCTGGAATAAAGACGATGCTGGTATGTATCGACATTGTGCCATGTACTCTTCCGCCAACCTTTATATGCTAATAGATCTGATTTCATCTTTCTCTACCTCTGGCTTGGTATCCAGAAACCGAATACAAACATCTTAGGACCAAAGCTGATGCCAAAGCGCTCGAGGATCGTCTTAAAGGCAAGACATCCAATTCGAATGCGATCGCCAACGGCGACTCACATCCTGTAGCACCCCCAATCTTTTCCGAAAACAATTCTAGCTCGAGCGCAGCTGTACTCGATGGCGGCAAGAAGGCTGGTGGCGTATTGGACGGTCTTGGTGAGAAGGCGGATGATGCAGTTATCGATGGGCTGGGTGGCGTAAGTGTACACTTTTGTCTGACCGGCCGTAAAAAGATTGTTTGTTTACGTTGCCCTCTCTTCTTCTGTTTTCTCACTTCTCCTGTCAAATCCAACTAGCTTTTCGAACAGATGGCCGCCGAGCCTCCAGCAGCGGCTCCCGCCTCCGAATCCAACGTGACGTCCCGAGCGATGCCCCTACCCAAGCATTTCACCTCTGCCACCGGTACACCCAAAACAATTCTCCAGACTTTAGCCGTCAAGCTTGACCGGTTCTGTCTAGTCGACTATGCCACCTTGTCCAGTTCGTTCCATGCCTGTCGGGCGTCACTCAAAATCCGTTGGAAATCGGGACGCGAACAACAGTGGGCGATGACGGATATTGGCTGCCATTCCATACAGGAAGCAGAGAACTTTGTGGCGACGATGGCACTGTTTGAGTTGACAGTCGTCGAGTCAAAAGGTGAGAAAGGACTGTGGAGGACGTTACCGGCTGCGTACAAGGATTTCTGGGACGAGCTTGATGGTAAGAGAAAAGAAGACGTCGATAGAGAACGAAGGGTGACATGGGGAATGTTGAGAGCCATATTGGATTCGAGGCTCGCCCCGCCAGTCAGCGTAGAGACCGAGAATGAAGTTAAAGTTTGTCAAGCTCTTTTCTCTTACTCTTTCTCTATCAAGTTCAATTAACCGACTGTTCTCTAACCTCTGTACTTTGCAATTATCCCTTTGTTTCAACTTTTCTAGTCCACCAACAAATCATCTGCTGGACTTATCCCTGGCTTTGACTTTTTGCCACCCCCGCCGCCGCTTTCAAATTTGGCGACCGGCGCGTTCTATTCTGGTCAAATCCAAGCGGATTTCCAGCGAAGAGTTGATAGTCCAAACTATCAACAGATGCTTGTGAGATATCTCCTCTTCTTCTTCCGATGTTGAGTGAGGGAGTAACATGAAAAGCTGATGATCGCTCATTACATGTCCCATAGAAACAACGAGCGAATCTGCCAATAGCTTCATTTAGAGAGACCATCGTCTCTACATTAGAATCTTCTCAAGTCCTTGTTCTGAGTGGTGAAACCGGATGGTATGGCCATTTATTCGTTTCTTGCAGATTTCTCCTGAATTTGAATTGAAATCGCACTTACCTCGCCATCGCTTCATCATCAAAATTAGTGGAAAATCCACTCAGTTACCCTCCTTCTTGCTAGAAGATCAACTTTCTAGAGGCCAAAACTGTCGAATCTTTGTCACTGAGCCCAGACGAATTTCTGCTATCTCGCTTGCTCAGCGGGTATCACAAGAATTAGGAGATTTCCCCAATCAGGTCGGTTCGATGTCGTCCCTGGTTGGTTACTCCATCCGATTAGAGAGCTGTACATCAAAAAATACCGTAAGTCGCTAATTTTGCTTTGATTAGTGATTCGTGAATCAGTTGAATCAGTTCCGATTGATCTACTGTTGTTCTCATCAAACTGATTACTCTTATCTTTATTTGTGTTCTGGTTTGTGGTTCAGCGTTTGACCTTCGTGACGAACGGTATTGCACTTCGAATGTTGGAGGGTGGAAGTGCTAGTGGAGGTGGAAAGGGAACTGCGTTTGACGAGATCACGGTCAGTCATTTTATCATAACCTCAGACTCCCGTTGGATGATAACGTTGCTAACGCCTTCTTTGATTTGAGAACGTTCTCAGCATATCATCGTAGATGAGGTTCACGAGAGGTCCATTGAGTGTATGCTGATTTTGATCTCTGTCATCTTACTTTTTTCGTTCGACAAACTGAACTTCTTCGTTGATACACAAACGTGTTTCTATAGCCGACTTTTTGCTCATCGTTCTCAAGACACTTCTTGAACAACGCAAAGATCTTAAGGTCGTCCTGATGAGTGCCACTGTGGATGCCGAGAAGATCTCTGCGTTCTTTGGTGGATGTCCTACACTTTCCGTGCCGGGAAGAACATTCCCGGTCACCACTCAATTCTTGGAAGATGCTATCCAATATTCAAAGTGGTTCATCAACGGAGATTCCCCTTATGCTAGACGATGTACGTCTTCTCACACCTGCTACGTTTGGCTTTGTTGATGCTCAATTGACTTGTCGTACCAATATGTTTATACAATAGATGGTAAATACCAAAAGGGCAGACCTGTCAAGTTGGATTGGAACGAAGACGCCATGGTCTCCAGAGATCCTGATGATGAAGATGACGACCAACAGAAGAAGGAAGACGCTGCACCTGTAAAGTTAGAGAAGAAGTACGAGGCAAAGTGCGTGTCGACGGTAAATATGCTGGATGATCGATTGATCCCCTACGATCTGGTACGTCCATATTGCTGAGTCTAAATCATACGTCAACGAGAAATTCTCGATTCGCTAACAAAACGATCAATCATCGGGTGGCTTAGATTGTTCGACTTTTGGAGAAGTTGTGTTTTGAAGATCCGGCGAGCTTTCAATTCTCGGCTTCAATATTGATTTTCATGCCTGGACTGTACGAATCATCCTTCCACGTGCCTCTTTCTCTCTGTGCATCCGTATCTGATAGCTTTGAACTCGTTTTCTTTATGGCTCCTTCTCGAATACTAAAGCAACGAAATTCGTCGGCTGAATGACCTTCTACAGGAGCATCCGGCATTTGGAACACAAGACTTTATGATTTTTCCGCTTCATTCAAGGTTCATCAACTGAACAACTTTTCATGAATCACATTCTCGCTCTTTGCTGAACTTGTGTTGTAAATTCTTTTCCTCGCCCTCTCAAAGCGTGTCTTCGGAAGGACAAAGTGCAGTGTTCAATTTCCCACCGCCTGGGGTCAGAAAGATTGTCATATCCACAAACATCGCTGAAACGGGTGTAACCATTCCAGACGTAAGACACACTGATTTGCTAGCTAGTCTCGATACTAATATACATAACCGTATCTTTGCTGACGCCTTCTAACCGTTAACTCTGAACGAAATTCCAGTGTGTATGTGTCATCGACTCAGGCAAGCATCGAGAGATGAGATTTGATGAAAAGCGGCAGATCTCGAAACTAGTCGAGACCTGGATTGCGAAGAGTAACGCGGCTCAAAGACGAGGTCGAGCAGGTCGTGTCCAGCCCGGGTTGGCTTTCCATCTTTTCACAAAATTGAAACATGAGACTCAAGTAAGTGATCATTGTATGATCTTGTCAAGTCCTCGATAAATAATCAAGATGCTGCTTTCGAACCATAGCTCCAAGATCACCCTCTACCAGAGATGCTGCGTCTGTCATTACAAGATTTAGCCCTGCGAATCAAAATTCTCAAAATCAAAATGGGTAACTCAATCGAGGAGGGTACGTCGCACGACGCCTACCAAGTATGACGGATATACAGAAAGAAAATTTGGCTGATTGTTTGTCATGATGTCTTCTCGATGGGACGTGCAGTTCTCTCCAAGGCTTTGGACCCGCCGTTACCGTTAAATATTCAACGAGGTATGTGATCTCGAAGTAAACATGCGTTCGCCATCAATTCTAATCGCCTCTTGTCTCGGGCTCTGGTTTGACTACTTAGCCGTATCCTCACTTGTTGAGGTCAAAGGTGTGTCATTTTTGTTCGGCCCAGCCGGAATCAACAAGTGTTTGAGACTGATCCAAATTCTCTTAAACTTATAGCGCTTACTGTAAATGAGGACATCACGCCTATGGGAAGGCTTCTATCAAAGCTTCCGGTGAGGCCCTCATGCTGCTATCAATTTTCACATACGATTGTGTAACGTAAATTAACTTGTCTGGTACCATCGTTTGGCGCGTAAAGATGGACGTCCACCTAGGTGAGTTGAGATCCTCCCTTTATTAGACCTGATATATCACGGGTCGCTAATGAATGGCCTTCAACCCTTGATCCTTATCTTTTACAGGGAAATTCCTCCTTATTGCCGCGCTCTTCAAGTGCCTAGACCCTGCCTTGACGATCGCTGCCACCCTCAATTCAAAAACGCCTTTCGTCGCTCCATTTGGCTTAGAGCAAGAGGCTGATAGAGCTAAACTGAGTTTCAAAACAGGTAAAGTGATTCTCCTCCAGCATGTGTCATTTTAAGATATCAAACTGATTAATTTGCTTTTGCTTCAACCAAACACAGACAACAGCGATTTCTTGACACTCCATAACGCTTTCGAAAGCTGGCGTCGCGCATCGGCCAACCCGAATTTTGTGCGACAGTTCTGCCGAAAGAACTTTTTGTCTCACCAAAACCTACAGCAGATTGAGGAATTGCGTCAGCAGCTTTTCATGTGAGTAATTTTAGTAATTTTATTTTGGTAAGTGGTTTAAGGAGTCCTTTTCTGAAACCCGTTGTTTTTGCGAGTCCATCAGGTATCTCGTCGATGCTGGATTTGTCGAAGTATCCGACGAGCAACGTACAGCGATTAGTCGGTTCGTCTGGCTTCTTCCTTCCCCTTCGCCTTCCACTCAGACTCTCAGTTTTATTGACAGATGTTCTTTATACAGAGCTCGATATTCTCGAAGAGGACCCCGCTTTGTCACTGTACCACCAGCATTCGACACCAACTCTGAAGATACCCACATCATCAGCGCCGCTCTCGCCAGTGGACTATTCCCCAAAATTCTCTCAATTGATCCGTCGAGTGGTCAATTGAGAACGTTCAGTAACAACCAACCGGCCAGCATTCATCCTTCGAGTGTAAACTTCAGAATCAAGACCGCCGATTTTGGATCCAATCATTTGGCTTTCTTTACCATCATGTATGTTGCCCTTTACTTGTGAGGCGGTTTTGAGGAACATATTATTAACCTTTCATCGCGCATTAATCACCACAGGCACTCCAAGAAACTTTACGCTTGGGAAACTGGACCTGTCGACGATCGAGCTTTGATTCTGATGTGTGGTGATACCGAATTCAAAGTATGTATTTATCGTTCTAGCCCTGTACTCAACTTTATTGACTAAATTAAGATTGACGCTTTCTTTTCACTCTAGCTGGCATCGAACCTGCTTCAACTCGATAAGAAGCTCAAGCTTCAATTGCACCCAAAAACCATGTTGGCTCTAAAATTTCTGCGACAACAACTCAGTTCGATTGTGAGCGTCCGAATGAGAGCTAGGGAGATGACGGCTGAGCAAGAGGCAGTTTGGGACCTAGCCATCGAGTTCTTGGGTAAAGAGAAGGATCCGGAGGGTGAAGGGGTCATTAGTTTGTGAAGATGATCGAGGAATCGGACGCAGTTTATCCTCATTTGAGATCATGTACTGAGTGTCCTTAAAAGCATCTTTGACCGTCGTGCGCAGAATATCAACAACAACGACATCCAAGAATAGAAATGAAACCCCCAAAGGTCTATAGAGATGAAATCTATCAGATGAGTAAACATCCGCGCGAATTCCGTTTAAAGGTACTTCTGGATGGCAGGCTCCAAGACGTCCTTTAAATATGGAAAGTTGAAAGAGAGGTTGTTTGTATGGTGTCAATACAAAAAGAAAACACGAGTCTGTTCAAGTAACAAAACACCAGTCTCAAAGGAAGAGACGACACATACAGTAGTGGTAGATCGATCAAAGTACTCGACGACATTTCCCTCCTTGTCGACCAAGAACTTGTCTGTGCGCATCAGAATTGTGGTTGTGGACAAGGTATCAGCTCAGTCCCGGCTCAAATGAGAAGGAGGAGAAAATGGCGGACGAACCAAAGTTCCAAGATATGTTCTCGACGGCCTTCTTCTCTTTGAGATATTTGTAGACATCATTGGTCTCTGGTCCGTTCACATCCGACTTGGAAACGATGGCTGCAACAGAATTTGATGAGACCATTGGGATATGATCAGCCACAGCTTCAAGCGATCGATGAGACGTGAGATGAAGAAAACGTTCAAGTGTACATACGGAAAGAGACTCCGTAGTTAAGCTCGCTAAGGTCGACAAGCGACGATAAAAGAAAAACTCTGTTTAGATGTGTTGTGGTGAAACTGACTGGCAGGAGAAATCTTGGGGAGAGAACTAACCAGAACTGAGCGATCTCATCGTCCGTTCCAGGCTCTTGCTCCTATGAAAGTTATGAGACACAAAGCACGTCAGACCAGCTCAGTTGGGCGTCATCACAGAGATTGTTTTTTCTTTCTTTCTTTCTTTCTTTTCTTTTTCCGGCAAAAAGAGAAAAGAACGAAGAAGATGGAATGAACCTTGAACTGGTTGGACGGGAAACCGATGAGCTCGAGTCCTTGATCGTGGTACTTTGTGTACAGCTCTTGGAGAACCTTGTACTGAGGAGTCTTTCTGTTGAGCGTAAGGATCAAGATGTCGGACAAGGCCGGTCTCTGTTAGCGATGGGAATCTATAGCATGGCGTACATGAACTCGAGATCCCACATACCCGCTGCATTCATGACAGAATTTATGATGTTCAATATGAGACGCACGGCTGTTAGAGATGAAGAGGGAAACGTTGTCCTCGAGGATACCATCACACGCACCATTTAGAAGCGACGTTGACGATAAGGATGGTCTTTCCCTTGAATTGGTCGAATGAGAGCGTCTTTCCCTTTCGAAGGGTAGTCTAGATTTATTCGAAAATCTCAGGATAGTTAGAACAGTCCTTAAACTTGATCACCCAATCTCCAAGGACGTACAGTTAGAGCGTAGAAAGAGGACATGCTGATGGTAGAATAGATGGTAGAGAGTTGTTGTTCTGGTTAGAGATCAACTAGAGAAGGAGAGCGACCGAGCTAAATAAAGCCGTAACCCTAGCAACGCGGAATTTGAGATTCATCTACTCATCCAGCCGAGATCACCACCATAATCGTCACCAACAGCAGAGGTCGACAGAGCAGAACAACGAGTCAGGACAAAGGAAGGAATGGATACACTGCTCTTTCAATATGCAGCCTTGCAGCCGGTTTCCTACTTGGTTTTACCACCGCCCTTGGAGCTCGCTAGGCATCAGGCAGATCTGATCAGACTACTTCTTCTGAATCAGACGTTGATCAAGTATCCGCCGGCTAGAAACTACAGAAGATCGTTCTGGAAGCGATTGGTTGGAGTTCTTGAGAGCGTGGTCAGTCAGCCAGAAGCAGAGGAGGAGGAACTGGTTAGTGATTCCTTTCGATTTCATATAAAGTTCTCAGAGTAATCTTGTCGACTGATCAGGTGTTTGTAGGAAGTTGACGAGGCAGTCTATGACGCTTACCTGACGGCCATACAACCAGACGATTCTGATCCATTGTAAGTATCTGTTCCTTCCGCTCGTTCCGATAGATTTGAAGCCTGAGTGTCTGACAAACCTGTTGAATTTGATACTTTGTGAACGAAATAACGATATACGTTCTCACTCTTCAATCTGAATGTAGAGCAAACTCTTCCTTCTCTCCACCCGGTCAATCGTACAAGACTTTCTACTTCCCTTCTCCTTCCTTTTCCGGCTTCTCTGGCGCAGATTCATTATCAGATTTCATTGCTCAATCACATACATCTGTCACTCTCAGAGAAGAACAAAAAACAATACAAGCAGGAACCACCGGTCTACGTACCTGGGGAGCTTCTCTCCGTTTAGCTGAGCTCTTTCTATCAGCCCCTGAACTATTACCTGATGCAACAGGCGTGCTGGAACTTGGTTCCGGAGTCGGCTTCCTGGGGATCCTTGTAGGGATGTTGAAGAAGTCGAGAGAAGGAGAAGGCAAGGTCGCGCTGACTGATCTCGATCCGAGGGTGTTGCAATCCCTTGAAGATAATGTAGCATTGAGTAAGCATGTTGTCTATCTATGGAATGTGATCAGTAAGGGGCTTCCTATCAATGACCATCGATTCTATCATTCCTTCTTTCCAAGACGAACTGAGCTCTGAGATTGTGGTCGAGCGATTAGATTGGGATGACATCTCATCACCTAACGAAGCGGACAGAGACGATGTTACAAATTTAGTGGACAGAATAAACCCTGGACTTGTTATCGCTGCCGATGTCGTTCGTCCCTACTTTTGTCTATCCTTCCTATCTGCGAAGACGATGTTGAGTTTAACTCTACACATTTTCCGTCCACATATAGGTATATGACCCGTCCATAATCCCTCCCCTTATCTCGACCCTAACTTATCTGCTCCAGCCTCGTGTTCAAGATCAGACCCGGGCAAACGCAGATGGGTTTGTGACAGCCTTGTCGTCCGAGAAGAAAGTGAAAGCTATAATTGCTTCGACCGTTCGGAACGAAGCCACATTCGGACTTTTTATCAATGCTGCTCGTTAGTATCTTTCCTTCTTCCTCTTCCGTATCTACAATTTATCAGCTTTCATCATGATCGTCATATGATTTCTCTCTCTGACTGTCTCGGTATGTTGGCCGAACGTCTTTCATGATTTTTTTTGATCTAACCTTGATGAACAGGGGAAGCGAATCTTCATCCGATACCTATCGATATCTCGTCTATCAGTCCTATCTTCTGGGGATGTGGCGAAGGCGGAGGATCAGTTGATTCGGCTGATGTCAGAATTGTTCAATTCGAGTATGATCCATGAAGCTGAACGTATCAGAGTTTTCCTTCATTATCTTCATGGGTGACGAAATATGCATCGAGAGGTAACATGAGATCGATCGTTGATTTACAAAACACTCAGATAGTACAGAGGAATAACGTGGCTTGACGTACACAGGGGAAGGAGACTTTAAATAGAGATAGAGTAAAGAAGAAGATAATAAATAATAGAGAGCCACACAATTCAGGGGAAGAAGCGCGCAAAGATGGACGACGAGAATATTCTATGTATCTAATCCTCTTTCCTTCGCTACAGCAAGTCTTTTCTCATTATACATGGAATCGATTCAGTAATGTGTTCAGAAGAATGTTAAGTTACAATCTAGACTACTCACAACTGTTCCAGTCGATCTGTTAATTTTGGAACTTCCAAGAGTTTCTGTTCCAATGCTTGCTTCTCGTCTTGAAGCGCCAATCGAGCTCCAGCATCAAGCGGCGCAAATACGTATCCTCCTTGACCGTCTTTTAAGGTTTGAAAGAAGGGGAAACAGGTTAGAACCATGTGGGTTCTTGCTCATTCTCCGATCGATCCAGGGAGAAGGTGAAACGACAGGCTTACCGTACTGAGCAAGTCATCATACACACCCGATTTAAGTGAAAAGTTAGACAAACGGCGTACATGGCATTCCGTTCACACATCGTGAAGAGCAACATACCTGAAGAATCGTCGAATGATACTTCCACAAAGATGGTCGATGAGACACAGCTATACGTTCCATTCAATCAAAAATCGTCAAGTCAAATCACAGCTCTCGGGGTTCCCTCAGGTCATTCTGAGAAACTCACTAAGCATAGTTATTCCAAGAGCTGTTGCATGTTCATAGCTAAAAGTAGTTGGTTTCAGAGAATCGAACTCAATCCGAGTCCTCCAAAAGGGTAAAATAACAGATCAGAGAAGCGTCCAAGAGACATACATCTTTTTCTCGACATCAAGAGTTACACCCGAGGTACATTCATCCAGGATGGCATACTTCATACACATTGTGTGATCGGTTTATGTAAAAGAGATTGTAAGATTCGATTTAACAAAACGAATTGACAAGATTTGAGAACGATGCTAACTTTTGGTGCATGATAGAACAGTCGAGCAGCAGCGATCCGTTGTTTGTCGCCTCCACCTGACCAAACGGATACGCGAAGGCGAACGAGTCAGAAAGAAAACTTCCTGCCAATATCTCACCTAAAAAAAGAAGTAGATCGTACTTAGAGCGTGAGACCAGTCCTTCTGCGTTTCCCATCCGCCTTCTCGGTCGACCAAAGTATCTAGATCGACAGCTCTAAGACAGTCTCGAAGATCACTGTCGGTCTTTCCTCCTTGAAGAAGCCGAGACCCATTGAACTTTTGGTTCAGTTTGTCGATTCAATTAAATATTACTCTCTTGATAAAAGCAAAAGGACATACGACTGGCCATCTTCTCGATATTATCAGGATAAATGATCTGATCTCGAAGAGTTCCGAGAGATAGATAAGGCCTTTGAGGAATATATGTAAAGTCCTTTCCCGGTGGTTTATGCACGGTACCACCTATGGTGTATACAATAATTCAAACCATTGCTTAGAGAACCAATGGCTAGAGCTGATTTTGAGCGCGACACTCATAAACTCACCAAGAACAGGCCCTATATGGGACTCATGAAACCGATTAGTTACCTTTTGAAGATGAGAAAACGATGATAAAGATCGTAAGCAACAGAACAACAACTCACATAGACCTCCAAGAATTCGGAACATGGATGATTTTCCGCAGCCTAGAGAACATTGCAACCCAGAAATCAGCTCCGAACCCACTCATAGCGGGATATGATTGCTACTGTGGTACTCACCGTTCGGGCCGACCTGCGAACACATTATGAAAAATCGCGGAGTAAAGTGAGACAACTTAGTATACAAGCCAAAGAGTTTATATTCTCCCCATCGGAGACGAAACTCACAATCAAAAGATGGTTCTTCATAATGACGGTTATATATCATGGCCGGAACAGTACAGAGGTCGATGGATTAATCAATGACCTAGTAGAGAGGATTGAGAAATATATCCAACTTACTCCTCGCCTAACGTGAAAGCTCATTTCCCTGACTAAGATGTCTCCATTTGGTGATACGATCGGGACTTTGTCAAACTCAATCTCCTCGCTTTCAACCACTTGACCTACTCCTTGAAGCACTGATGTGTTATAAACGCATAACAGTGGGTTTCATACCCATAGACCGAAAGCCTCAGTGAGAGTCAAGCTGATACTCGGCTGCAACGAGGGAACAAACAAACCTTTGGCGTTCTCCTCAGTTGACGCACTACTGACCAGTTTCTTTTCGTACTTTCCCTGCGCGACATCCTCGATTGTCGAGAAGAGATCAGAAACTCGAGCGGTGTAGCCTGCGAGCTCGGCCAACTCCTATAAGAGACGCACGGTAAACTCCGGTCAGCGGCGTTGTGATATAAGTTTCCCAGTGTTCCTATGTCAAACTGAGACTGACCTTATAGGAATACATGACCCGGCCGACAGCATCACTCGAAGACAGAAGAAGTCGTCGGTTTGTCACGAAGCTCTCAGTTCTTGAGCCTTCATGATGTTCGTAATCCATTGTGGGAGCATAAGCGCTCAACAGGAGAGATTGATTCACATGATGACAAGGTTAAACGCCTCACCTAGGTCTGATACCCTCACACCAGGAAGAGGAATGAAAACAGGAATTGCGCTGTCGATAACCAATATCGTTAAGACTCACAGACAAACTGAATTGCTCAAGTGAGACATTAAGCATTGCTTACCAAACAAGCAGCTGTTCAAAAAGGCGCCAAATCAATAGTAAACGAAAGACAAAATATAAGTCAGAGAAAGAAATTCTTCTCCGAGCCAACTAATGTTTTCCTTACCCCAAAGGAACCCCAGAGCCATTTTACGATACCTTCTTCCACCATCAAATGTCCACCTTTGATCCGGACGACTTCATTCATGTGCTTGATCAATGCATAATAGGATCGCTCAATTGTCGACTTTTCAATCTCCTCTCCTTGAAGAAGCGCAATCTCTTCGGCATGAGAGATCAGGCGGGAGTGAGTGAAGCGAAGCTCGCCTGTGGGTTGGATTCACAGACAGGAAGTGAGTTTGAGTGCAACTATGGAGAGTCTGCAAAAAGAAGGAACCCCAACCTTCCAATCGCGCTGTGAGTGCTGTGAACTGCCCAAATGCAGGAGTGATTGCTTTGACTATGACAGACCAAGACCGGTAGGCTAGTGAATATCCGTGAAAGATTTACGCTTATATAAAACTTTAATCCACTTACGAAGGGCACCACTTCCCTGGATCAATAGCGTGAGAACTACCATTCCTTCGGCTCCAACATTTCTTGATAGTTGATAGTTGAACAGAATGACATCTAGAATCGGCTTTGCGATGCTTGAGTAAAGAGAAGCAAGGTGATGTGAGAAGTTTTGTATATCCTGAGTGATTGATTGATCGGGACTAAAACAAAGAAAAACGTCAGTACTGCTTATGCTTGTGCTCAAGCAAGACCCAACGGAGGGGAAACGCCATGCAAACTTTTTGATTCTGTCATCCAAATTGGCTGGAGATGATAGCAAGTAACTGTCAACGTCTGTGCATGATCTGATTGATAGTTAAGGGAAGCCATACATAGCTTGTAAAACACCTGTTCGTAAGTCCCGTCTTCTTCCCCGAGATACATTCCTAGCACCTTTTCGGTCAGTCTCGTCCTATAAGTGATCTCTAGCTTTGATTGAAGATATTCCTTTCGAAACGTAGTTATGAAGTACGAGGTAAGTTACCATTGTGGCTTGCATATGAGACAAACCAAGAACGAACAAGCATAGAGTTGGCGTATGTTGCAGGTATGGCGATCATGATCCATTTCGCCAAGTTTCTCAGAAAGAGGCCGGCTTGAGCTCGGACTAAGGAGCTCACGATCCTGTTGATCATCAGATATCATTTGTCAACAAAATCGTATCAAACAGAACCATATGAACTTTCATTAAAAGAGGACCCAACAAACCTTCCATCCAAATCGGCTACGTATAGCGATAACAGGGTACGAAAGACTAAAAAGGCCGAGTGTATTGCTAGAAGGCCTGCTTCTTTAGACTTCCAGGACGGAATGACGATACGAAGTAGGTTTTTCAGCCTAGAGTAGAATAGTGCATCGACCTGTTACAGTTTGAGAGATCGGTTTATGACAGTAATCGATCAAGAGAAGGTTGTTATGGTGATGATCGGATGGGTGCATGATAACATTATTGAAAGAATCGGGCAGACCTCAACCCTAGGCTTCGATCCCACTTTGCCATATGATTTGTTCCTCTTCCCACCCAATCGACCTGTGGCAGATGGTCTGACAGTAGATCTCCAAAAACAAGAGCACGCGTAGACTACAAAAGATGTAGTGAGGGCCTTCTGTATTATCGGACGATGTCTACATACATCAAAGAGGAAGACAGAGTTCGATGATTCAACCAAACGCCAACGGAGAAACAATCAAACATGGATAAAACCAACGATATGTATGATTTAGAGAGCCGCTGGAGCCTTGTAGCTGTACTCATCGATTAGAGCGAATCTTTGCTTGACCAAGGCTGAAGGTGTAAAGATCAAGAGGGAACCGATGATGTTATGTAAGAGGTTGATACGATAGATTACAGAACGTAAGCGTTGATGAACGAAGCGCAGAGCTGACTCGGGAATGATACAGCCCGATTAGCCGACACAGCTCTGGCCAGGAACACACGTGCTATTTTCCGCCACATCAATCCTCACGTCATCCATCCATGTCGACCATCGACTTCATTCCCAACACCCAATTCGATCTCATTCCCATCCATAATGCCGGTCTATTGGTTTTGCCATGCTGTCTGTACTTTAGAATTCAATCGGATCTCTTGGTACTCAAGCTGATAGTGAACCTTGTTATCCGACAACATATAGTGTGAAAATCAGATACTTCAACCCAGAAACACTGTTAGTAGGCCAGATGCCAGGTCACTGATCGGGTGATCGTCTGTCATCATGATTCGAATGTAGTGACCTAACTATCGGGGCCGAATCTTGTTCAAGTTTGATGGTGGCCAGGAATGTCCGAGTTGCTCGAGTGATTTTCTCGAAGCCGTGCGTCCGATCCTTGTGCGAGTTACATCTTACAGAATACTAGACTTGCTGACCGTCACATATCATATCAGGTTGAGGCAGAAGACGAGCATGAAGATGAGCCCCAGCCGACATCAACAGAATCTCGAGAGTTCGACTTGTCCGTATTTGTCCACCAATGCAATCTTTGCCTGTTCTGGTTCCATCTGACTCGATCATCGTTTGCATACACAGAGACATACCAGGCGCTTTCCCTCACTTGACACCTTCACCTTCTACTTCTTCCATTCCTAGCCGAACACAAACACCCGATGAAACTCGGGAACTGATCTCTGCTCTCACGAATCCTACTCCAGAAGCCGCCCCACAGTCTATCAACAGACGTCGCAGAGATGTGTCAGGCCCGATTTTCAGAATCGGTCTTGGAGGAGGGAGCATAACAATTGGAGGGGACGGAGGAGCTGGTTCAGCCAATTCGGGTAGAAGGAGTGGACTTGGTGCGCGTATAGGAACTGGCGGATTGAGCACCAGTCACACCGAGGATGTCCCTAGTCTGGCTGAGTTGGTCACCCCATTTTCCAAAGCATTTCTTCAGACCTATCAAATCGCGCGGCCCAAATTGACCATCCTGAACGATTTGTGTCTTGACAGGTTCCTCAATAATAGATTTAGTCCTACACGGGAAAGGCCATCTCGAGGAACTTCATCAGATCCTTTTCTTCCTTATGCAACCACCAGAGCTGTTCATCCCAATCATCCTTCATCTGCTGCAAATAACCCGCAAGATATCTTTGAGATCGTAAGTTGGATTGTCTTCGCCATTGCTCGCGTCCTTCTGAGGAAAAAAAAACAATTAAATTCGATCAGTTTGGCAACCGTCTGTTGTTATGTAGATGTCGGATCTGTTGAACGCAATAGGGGCTCATTCTGACCGAGATGGAGCAGAGAACGATCCCTTCCAGCGGATAATGCGCTCCCGGGGAGGTTTAGGAGTCATCTTTGGAACGAATTCCGGAGGCATGTTCGGAGATTATGCAACCAGCCAAGAAGGTTTGTTTCGAAAATTGTGGTTCTTTCAAGATATCAGTCGCATGGCTCACGATAGGATTCTCAATGTACCAAACAAAATACAGCTTTCGACCGGATTGTTACACAACTAGCTTCCAATGCAGACTCAACTCACCGACCTACGCCCGCTTCAAAGTCCCAGATCAGCAATCTACCCGTCATACCAATCTCATCCGTCTACCTGAGTAAGTCTCTCCGAATTTTTCTATAGAATAAGAGACCTTGCCGATACGCTGTTTGTTTACTCATCATATGCTTGCTTTTGCCAGATGGGATAGACGACAAAGATTGTACGATTTGTATGAGCGCTTTCGAGCCTGGTGAAGAGGGCAAGAAGCTGCCATGTACACATTTGTTTCACTCGAAATGCATTTCTACTTGGCTCGTATGTCCACCCACTGAGCTCAATCTGAAACTACACCACACATAGCACGATTCTCTGACACATGCTATTCCAATCATTCTCTTGCGCTTCAATGCCTCATCTTCTCACACGAACGAAATCGAAATCATGAAGGAAACGAATGGAACATGTCCAATCTGTCGATACTCCCTTGTCTCTCAATCACCACCTAGAGCAACTTCAAGACCACTTCCCACCCCACGTTCTTCCTCTTCAGCATACGCCCAGGACGCATTGTCAAGTCCTGTCCGCAATCATGTTCCTGATTCTCGTTATGAGACTTCAACACCATCCGAGTCCTTTGTACAATCACCCCCGTCTTCGAGTGCGTCACCGTCCGGGTTATCAAGTTCTATTCAAGTAGATCAACCAATTCAATCTTCAGGATCGAACGAGGCGGTTTCAGAATCGCTTGAGGGTCGTGAGATGATTGGTGAAAATAGAATTGGCATAAGAAGGAGCGGAGCGGCGAGTGGGACATCCGCTGTCGACCGGAAGAGGGATTGATCATCTAGGCGTGTGCTGATCATAGAAACCGAGCCAGGGTAAACGTTTCGACCAAGCTTCCCCTTCGGCTCTATGCGTATGTCATTGCCTTATTTGATGTAAATTACATTAATCATTTTCAAACCAGATCAAGAACTAGTGTAACAGGGCTACATGGCACAACATTGAACAGAATGTTCAGGTAGATTGTAATACAAAACACCAAGGACGCTTACATGAATGGGGGTATGATCAAGATGCAAATAAGTAATAGAAAAACATTCGGAAGAGGATATTATCGCATCAAAGCTGATCATCAGAAAGAGAAACTATCCGTTCCTCGTTTGCGTCCACCACCCAAGAGACTTATCAGCGCCGTCGATGAAAATAGTCCCACACTGGATACGCGCAAAGAAAGATTGGTGTTAGTTCTTTTTTTTTGTGACAAGAGGTCTCAAGGCCTTGACATGATGAATTGAATCAAGAAGAAAAAAACCACCAACGTCATGCCGACCGAAATCTGAATAATTTGACCTGCAGCTTCAAATGCGTCTACATAGTACTTTGCAGACTTTCCCGCTGTCGAATCACTAACATATGCGAGTAAACCTCCATTGGTCAATCCAGAAGCTGTAAGAGGAGAAAGGCAAGTGTCGAAAACGATTAGATGATAGTTTAAATATATGAGGATATGAAAACTTGGCGAGACTTGCGTAGTTGGAAGAGGACGCCAATGACCTTTCAAGACACGAGAAGCACAAAAACCATCAAATCCGGCGATAAGAAGGAGTCGGGTAGAGATGTAAACTTTATGTAGAGAAGCTGACTAACCATCAGTACGAAAGCGGAATGCTTCATTGTCTTGCTTATTATTCCCCCTACGATACCGCAGGTAAAACTTCCAATAGCCTATAATCAACAATAACGCTAAAGTCGATCAGTTAAAGAGCTCACCCAAACGAATCTTGGCAAATGCAAGAGGAATACAAACAGAGGTGATGTCTGGTCGATTGATAAACGTTTTCCCAGAAAAATATGAAGCCGAAAATCCAGAGCAGGCAACTACGACCATATATAATGTGTCCTTTTGAAACAAAGGTTGTTTGTTTCGAACGCAAGCGCACACTAGGTATGAAGGCACTAATAAAAAATCTAGGTAATGTTGACATAGCAGAGAATGCCGAACTGAGTGAATATGCGTATATCAGATGGAGCGCATGAATCAAAAGGGGGACACTCACAGAACCAAGGGCTCTACCAATTCCAGAGTGACTTCGTCAAACCTTGTCGATACTTGGAATGATGGATACCAACTCACAATACTTGCTCTCCACCAAGGAGCATTTGCGCGCAACGCTGTACATTGATAGTCACTTGCCCCTCGAACGGCCAGTCCCGTCAATCGGATGTATAATTCCATACCGACGCTTTCAATATATATATATATATCAGCTCTAAATTATATTCCGAAATGCTGTAGAGTTTGGCTGAGATACTAACGCCAAGCCGAAAGACAGAAATATGGCGTAGAGCACGGAAAATACCAAACGAACAGCACCAGAAGTAATTCTTCTATTTGCCAGCTCTGTCCCACAAAACATTAGGCGGTAGGTCAGTTTGTCGAAGGACATTCTCAAGAACAATCTGTACGCACCAAGACTTCCACATCTGAGAAGATACCCCGCAGAAATTGATTCGGTAAGATGCCTCACAACTGATCTTACAAGTAATCTTCTAATAATTCTAGGACTCACAGGACAAAATATCCGGGTAAGATGAATACAATAGACCCAGCGATTACTGAAGGAAAACAAACGATACCACTGGAGCTCATCGCAGCCGCTATGAAAGAATTGATACAGGCCATGATGATTCTTTTTTTATTATTAAAAAAGTCCTCTATTTTAAGATCCACTCGGTGAAACATCCGATAGCTGCCCAGCAGAATATGAGAAGAGACTCACTCGAAAAGACTCATGTAGATATCGTTCCTGCTTATAGACATCTGAACTAGTACCAGAAGTACCCCAAGAGGAAAAGCGGCCAGACAATCCTGTACAGCACCAGTCCAGTTTGGTAGATATATGTTCAGGAAAGCGGCTTTTGGAAGAACATGAACGCTTCTGTCGCTCGAGGGCTCACAATCAATGATCCGTAAAATCCTATAGGCTGCACAATAGCAGAGCACAGCCCGCCTACGAGCAGCTGTTGCCAAAGTTTATAAACCGGCTCGGAGGTCATCAAGTTGTCGATTAGGGCTGAGGCTTCCTGAGGTCCCATTTTATCATGGACGACCTGAACAGAGATTATATGTGAAGGATATGTTAAATTATAATCATTATTAACGAACGAGGACTTGCTTCAAATGAAAGACATGCCTGCCAATAGATCTTATGGGTCAGTGTCAAATTCCCAAGATCAAGTCCATGATCTTGTTTGAGAAACTATCCTTCGAATGTCAGTCATCGTGAGGCAAATAGGTAATTGTGAAATATGTACAGTGAACTCACTCTCGTTTCTGATGTACGTGTAGTTGAATCGAAGAAGGAAACGACCATAGTTCCCGGAAGATGGAATGTCTGACATTCTATGTCTAATACTCTAGCTGTAGCCTGAATCTGAGCTTCTAGTCGACTTTCAGAAGAAAATGTCGTTAATGAATTGTACAATACTGTACTAACAGCTTCAACTCACTGGCTAGCTGAACCAAACAACATCAGCGCCCGAGCGAGTTTAAGTAAAAAGTCTTGACGAGACAAGATATCTGCAACATGTCGAGTAATCTGCTCGTTTTCAAACAACATTTTCAACATAGAGCCGAAAACGCGAAGCAAACTCTCGGTTATACAAAAAGGCGGATGAAGACACCTACAAAGATCTCGCGTTTCTTCTTCTTCTGTCTCGCCTTCTCTCGTCGCTCTAATTCCCTCTGCCATATTTGATCTTCCCATATGAGTCTCTCTCGATTAGGTGTGGAGATGGAGGAGGCGGTTCGATAGCTCTCGATAGATGATGAATCTGATGAAGCATACTCTTCATCGAATGAAGTTCGCGCAAGTCGGTAACCAGGTTTGGAAGCATCAGGGGCGATCTGCAAAAAGGCATCCTGAATCAGTTGGTCAAGACGCACGAAGAGGTTGAGGCTCAAAAAAATAAATTACCTCAGCCGACTTCGGAGAGGCAGGAGCAGCCAAATGGGTCTTGATAATATGTGATTAGTGCAGATTTGACGGATTAGTGATCGATTCATGTAAAAGAGTCTTTCGTGAACTTGGAACGAAACACACAGATGCGGTAACGAGACTGCCAAGTACTCCAGCCGCATTCCTACTGACATACTCGACTTTAGAGCCCCCGACGGTGTCTATCAAATTCGAACCCAATGAGAGAGTACTTCCCCATGTTTGTCTCGCCGCCCGCATGACAATCTCCCTCCTTTCATTGAGAATTCTGCTCCGTCTCGATCCAACCGAGTTTCTACTCGGAGTAAGGCTAGAAGACCTAGATATAGTTCTTCCTCTTTCATGAAGTTCCAGATAGGGTTTCTCGGTTTTCATGTTCTTGGCCATCCTTGCTCTTTTTGATTTCCTTCGGTCTTCTCCAGGAGATTTCAACCACATTGCCTTCATGCGGTGTTCTATCAAGAATCGCTCTCTTCGCGCACTCTCCTCCTTCGAAGCAGAACTGTGAGGGCTACCAATACTTGGAGTTGATTCACCTGATAGAGACTGGTTCTGCAGAGATAAAAGTAAAGACAAAACTCCTGGATTGGACGGAATGTAGGACAAGGAGGTCGGGATACCGCTCCGGTGGGTTGTAGCTGGTCGAGGAAAGGATGGTAGGCCATCGATTGTATTGTCGTTGTCGCGATAAGCTATGATCCCTGCTTTGATTTGTTGGCCAAGGGAGGGATTGTGGTCAATATGATGATCTTCTTGATCGGGGCCTTTCAGAAACAGATCAGATGAGGCGGTTTTTGTTGAAAACAGATCAAGGAACCCAGAAGAATGGGCCTCCACAAGAGTTTCTGCCTGAACCTCCGATTGTGATCTGCCATTTGTCCCTGCTCTTCCTGGTGGCACACCAGAAATACAAGATGGCATTCCATCTGTCTCGAAGACATCAAAGTAGCTGTCAATCCTGTTCCTGAGACTGATGAACTGTCCACTTTTCAGATCGTCCATCTCATGTGTGTCTGATCGATCTTGCGACAGAATCGAGCGGGTTGAAGTGCCATTGTTCTCCGAACTTGCTATCTTCTCCAAAGCCAGTGAAAGGACCTCTAAACCAGAAGCTTCGTTCAAGGAAGGAGACAGAATTGGGATTGAGATGTGAGGAGTGCCGACCATTGATGTCGTCAGCGCATCGGATGTATGCGATAAGAACAAAGGCCTGAGTTTGGGTTTCCTTGGTGATCGACGGGATAGTTTTGAGCTACTCATATCACTATTCAAGCAAAGAAGAGGGAGGAGTTGTCACACTTGTAGACAAGAGATCGGAACGTTGGTGGCGACAGACTTGGAAATGGGTGCATTGGATCTTCTAAAGACAGTCAGTTGGAGTAAAGGAATTCTTCTAAGGGCCAACATGACACAGAAGGTACGGCGAATATGAATATTTCAGGGCAGGCAGTGATCGTCAGGAGGCAAGACCTTCTGGTCTCACCATCAGCTTCCTCAAGATCGTTGAGGACTTGAAGGTGTGTGACCACATACATAGAGTAGAGACTACTAAATACGTCTCATCAGTGCAACACCAACAAGATGAGCACACAGAAGGAGTCGACCACAAGGCTAAGAAGTCAGGCGAGCAAGTATACGACAGCATGAGAGGAATGATAACCGAGCGTTGATATACCGCCTGATTCCTAATATACATTCGACTTTTCGTTTCAGCTCATACTCCAGATACTATGGTTAGCTGTTAGAACGTTTTTCTACAACATCAAAAGTCTGTTACTTGAGTGCGCTCTTTCCTTGAGAAAAAAGATGGTTGGATGGATGCACAACTGAATGGGTTTTACCCGATCAGAGCAGGCTTGGGCACATTGTCGGGTCGGTGAAATATATCACGTGGTCTCAGTTGACCGGTCCCGTCCATTCACTTTCTGATATATCTCCATCCACTTTGACCCATCGTCTAGCTCGTCTGGTCGCTCTCTCTTTAACTTACTCCTCGTGAATAGGTATGTCTCGAGATCTAGACGATCGGTTACACTTATACAACACCATTTTGTTCTCCTTACCGAATATATACATCTGTCTTGATAGATTCAATCCATCCATCCAGTATCTGTAGAATCACTTGTCTCGATGACGACGTTGTCTTCGCTTCCTCAAGAGGATCCCTCGCTTTCTTCGGGACAACATTTTTCGCCTGGATCCAATCCATCGCACAGACGACCCAGTACAGACGCTGGCTATGTATCCGCTCGATCAGGTTTGTGTCATCTTTACATACTTCTCTTTGCGTCAGCTTTCATTCGGATTCTCAACTGATTCGGAACTTCTCTTGGCTCACAGCGGACGCGTTACTATCAGACATCCGACCTACCTCACTCGAGCCTCAGGCGCTGACGTTTCTAAATGAGCTGTTAGACGAGCTGTTGGGTGACATCTTGAGACGGTCTCATGGCTTCAGTACAGGTGATTTCACTTCCGTGTTTATGACAGTCTCTTGACTCGAATGCAGCTACTTACGTTGGTCACCTATCGAACAGAACGAATCAAAACTCTGGCTGTTCCCTACGTTATTCCCCTTCCTCTCAGTCGTGAATCGATATCTGAGGCTGAGCTTGAGCTACTAAGTTGGACGGAAAGCGAGGAAGGTCGAGTGTGGCAAGGAACGAAAGAGAAATCATATGCCTCGGATGATGTTGACGATGTGAAACAAAGGTGGCCTCTCAAGGAAGCATGGGACTTAATGAGAGCAATAACACAGACATACTCTGTAAGTCTTGCTTTTGGAAGAGTTTTATCTCATAACGATGACTTGCAGTGTTTCTGCTTCTCTCGCTTACACAGAACGCGTCGAATGATAACCTCTTTCTTATTTATCGTTTGCATCTCAGACGTTTGGGGACAGGCAGAAAAACGATAGATCCATTGCAGGTTATTTGAAATCAATGGAGAGCAAAGGAGGAGATACTCGAGAAGGAATTGTCGAGCCCGCCGCATTGTATCTGACCGCTATCATAGAGTGAGTAGACAGCTTCTGTGTTCGTCACTCAGTCCGAGCGAACTTATGTGATACTTACTTCTTTCCAATCATCTACCTCAAGATACATAGCAGAAGATGTATTGGTCTCTCTGTCTAGGGTGATGGTCAACGACAGAATGATCTCTCGAGCGAGTCCTAAGGAGCTGTATGCTGCATTGAGTCATAATGAAGTCCTTTATGAGATGATGAAGCGGATGAAGAGTCAGTTTGGACATCTTCTCAATTGTTCAATGATATGGTTTGTTATTAGCTAATCACGCATCTCTTCCTGTATGACTGTATGACTGTATCACAGTTAAGAAGACAATAGAGAATCACCTGGCCTCGAAGCTTCGGAGCGCTCCCGCCATGAGTCGTAAAGATTCACAAGGCTACGCTGTTTCAGGTTCCACGGAAGCAGTTGAGCGTGGAGATCCTCCTTCGTCAAGCGCTGCTCTGATAGATTCTTCTTCATCTTTTACCCAATTCGACTCGGTTAATTCAACCTCTACTCGAAAATCTACCGAGCCGGCCACTAGCTCGATGGCTAGCAAACTATTTACCAAGGGATCTTGGCCGTCAGTTGAGCATACTGCTTCCAGTTCGAGCATCACAGGAAATTCAAACGCGCTCAAGGGGAGCTTGGGAAAGAAAACGGGTTCATATATTCGAGGAGTTGGCGAAGATGCAACGCCGTTGAATCTCAGTTCAAGAGTCAGTAGCGGTTCGGCCGATCAAGATGGTACGATGGATAAGGGAGAGCAGCAAGCGTTGGCGAAACAGGATCAATTTGATAAGCTCATCCAGGGAGAAAACACGAAGAAGATGACCCTGACGCCCCATGCATTACTCAGGAGCTCGGTATGTCTTTCTTTTGCTCTGACTCGGACGATCTGCTACATTAATATCGTAATGTACAAGATCAGCTGGCGTTGTGTTTCCCTCATCCATTGCTTAGTGCGGAGCTGATATACATATAGCGTTTGGATTGTACCGTTGATCTCGAACTATAAAGGAGGACAACGTCGATTATCGATCATCTAAATCTCGAAACCCTGCCAACCGGAACGGATCTCAGCAAAACCACCAAAGAACAACCAGCACGAATGGGAGAGGCTCGATGACGTCTGAGCTACGAACAGTTGCCTCTGGAAAGCTCTTGAATTACGCGGATGTTGACGAAGAAGAGGTTCTGAAGAACGAGGCCGTCCTGAGTCTGGCTCACGAACAGTCGCACCATGAATCAGTCAAACCCAACGAGCAGCTACCAAAAAATGTCTCTCAAGTCTACCCATCATCTGATCTCATCGGTCTCTTCAATCAACCTTCTCCGGCAGTTATTGATTCGAATCTCTCACATTCAAGAAACGCCAGCAATACTTCTTGGACGACGAATCACAGTTCGAATGATCTTGTAGACGCTAGCAAAGTGAAGAAATCTGGTGGGCTAAAAGGTTTTGTCAACAAAGTTATGAAGAGTTCCTCCAAGGAAAGTCAGGATTCCACTAGCAATGACCGCTCTCTTCGCTCGTCTCATAAGACAGTGAAACCTGGTCCATATTCCCGCACGCTAAAACTGGATCCTAGAGCCAACACGCAAAATAGTGAATCGGAGACGGGTCATGATCGGCCTGGATCTTCTTCACCGGCCGTAGTTCTCAACCCTAGCCCTTCTAGCCGAGAGGAACTCTCCGCAACTATCTCGACTTCTCAGCCAACTGCTCAATCTTCCTCTGCTGAACAATCACCAACCAATCCGGTAGATACTTCAAGAACTGGATTTGTAAACAGTGGACAGTCATTGTTGGTGCCGAACAGATCTTTTCGGTTTGATAGGGTACCGGCTCCTTTGGTCCTCTCAGATACATCTTCTGCATCATCGGCACCCTCCGCTCTAAGATCCGGAATCATCTCGGAGCCAGTTTCACCAACGAATGTCAAACTGATTAATGAGCTATCAGATCCTCAAACCAAACCTGATGTTGATGTCAATCTAGGATGTGTGATGGGCCACGGCCTCAACGCAATTCCACAGAAGTCTGTCTCGGATCGACCCTCTTCGCAAACGGCCAACCTAACTACCTCGCCGGCGGAAGCACCTTTCATTCAAATTCCACCGGCATCTATTCCTTTGGCCGAGATTGCTCAACTTCGGGAGATTTTAACCTACGCTACCACTGCAGACGAATGTCGGTTACTTGTTAATGCACTCCTCGGTACTTGGAAAGTTCCCCACATTTCTGTGAATCCTTCCGCCGATGGGGCTGAACGAGTCTTCCCGAAGCAAACAGATGCTCGCATGGCTGAACAAATAGGACAGGTTTACAGATGGCTTCTGGATGAAGAGAAGGCTTCGGATTTGAAAGCTTGAAGACCCTGTTGAGAGGATACCAAAAACAGTAGCTAAGACTTATCGTATTATTCTATCGTATTACTTTTATATTTCTCTGGTGTTTCTATCTTGTCGATCAGTCGTGTCTGTCTGCATCTCGTTTCGCTGCTTATTATAAATATCGCCTTTCTACTCTTAATATCAAAACTCTGCTCTTGCTACCCTGTCTTTCTCAGATCATTTGGTGCTCATCTTGTTTCTTTATATCTCGTTTCTTCATATCTTGTTTCTTCATATCTTGTTTGCTTTTGATATCGGTTTCTCCTTGATTGATGAAGGTAATTCTCAAGTGGAGAATACCAGGTATAGAAGAACGTGGCCTTGGAAAATAGATTTAAGATCGACGCGTAAATGGACGCGTCGGATTTCTTCTTGTTTTGGACGTGCATCAGCTTCAAACTTCAAACGGTCTCCTCCTCATCCTGATTATCGTCTCAAGCCTGCCATTGCCGCTGAAAGAATCAGTTCCTTCCTAGCCAGTTCTTCTCAAGCCAGAATTTCCTTTAAGCCAAAAAAACATACATAGCTGTCGTGCTCTCGGTGAATTAGTTCCAATAAATGCCTCGAGAGGTTAATCCACCCAGAGCATACGAGTCACCTGTTGTGCCCCGAATCCAACCTTCTCGGCCATCCTCTACATCAACTTCCTCGAACCGAGCTGAATCGGCACCCGTAGAAAGAGCGGGAGTGTCTGGATTAAGAAGAGGTGGACCGTTTGGCTTCCATCATGCTGTTGTGTCCCGGGGTTCGACCCTCAGAAACTCAATGAAACCTAGGTGAGTTGATGAACACAGATATCGATGTAGGTATATTTTGTCTTTCGTCATACGTTATATACTCAATTACTGTTCATTTGTTTTTGTCCAGACCATCAGCTACGGATGCCGTGATCGTTGAAAAATCCACAAGATCGCCTAGCTTAGATTCGCGCAATTCAAAGTTATTAACACCTCCTAGTAGTCAAGAAGCTGAAGGCGAAGAGGTGAATCCTCCTTCCTTTGAACAGTCCGCAGGCTTTAATTTTATGGATAGAGAAAATGTACGTTAAGCAGGCCAATTGCTCTGAATCTTTTGACCGTATGTTCTTTTTCTAAACACTATTAGGACTTTGGTTTTCGTAACAGTCAGAAGTCCCACAATCTCCGATGCATCCCTCCTTAATGAGGAGGGCAGTATCGGAAACAGAAGCATTCACTTCCCATCCTCATGCCGGTCCTTCAAAACCACGTTACTCGGCAAGGACTTTCTTCGATGATGAAGATTCTGACGCCCCTTGCCAGTCCACTACACCGTCAGCTGCACCTCCTGCCTCATATCATACACACTCTTACTTCTCGGCCGGTTCTCCACCAAAGACTTCTAGGTCGCGAAAGAGAAACAGTGCATCACAACAACCTGAGAGTGTTGCAACTTCTCCGAATACTCGATCTAAGAAGCAATCCAGACGGTCTCATCCTCCATCGGACGTATTCTCGACACCTCAACCCCAGCTTTCCATGCATGCCAGGCGCAATGCAATCCCTCGAACGGAAAAGCCAATGATCTCCTCAAATCGAAGGAAGCTCGACCCTCTATCCAAATCTTTATCCTATCCCGCCTCATCCATGACCACGTCTGTGGCCGCTAGAAGAACACGGCGATCGACTCCTCATGTGAACGGGAAGTCTCTAAAAGCACCCATGTTTATGATTCCAGATTTTGTTCCTAAAGGGACATCAATGGACCCGGATCCCCCACCGCCACCTCCCAGTCCCGGCGACGACCCTATTCTTTTAGTTGGGAGTCGGAGTGATATTCTCAGTCAATCTCCTGCGCCAGATGGCTCAGAAGAGGAGAACCCTGTTTCTTCACACAGAGATGAACTCGGTCAAGACAACACGTTTTTGCTGCACCCTGTATCTGGACAGAAGAAAAGAACGTTGGCCATGTTGAATGAAGATGAAGACATGGTTAAGAGTGAGAATGATTGGGGAAATCCTGGATTCGAGACGGATCTTGACATTGCAAACCGTTCTTCGGCAAGTGCTTCAGTTCAACAAGAAGAGAGCGAAAATGAAGAAGATCAACACCCGGATGTGTCTTACGTACCTGGATCCAAGTCGAGGTCATTCAATGAATTTGTGAACGGACTTGTCCCTGGTTTGCGAGAACCCTCAACTTCTACACCCCTGTCTTCATTTGCATCTCGAAATATCTGGCCCAACCCGATATCATCCACAATTACTCAACCCGGTCATGAACGCACCGGAGGACCATCTATTACGAGGTCCTCCTTTTCGCCTCCTTTGCCCAATATATTATCTCTAGATGAAGACGCGGAGAATATTCTGGGGTTCAGTATACCTCCACCTGGCTCATCTCGATCTCCTAGCATCACCCCCACAGTCTCCTGCTCCCCTTTTTCAATCACCCATTCGAGATCGTCCCAGACTCCTGTTCCAAAGTCAATCTCGCCTAACAGCAACGACTTATCACCTCAAAGGGACATCTCAAACTTAAGTGTTCCTCCTTCAGAATTATCAAGAGGATCACCTTCAAATATTCAGCCAGTCTCTTATCACTCTTCCCCTCGCTCTAGATCTTCTAGTACTCCCATTTCACGCTCTCCCACGCCCCGCTCAGAATCTATCGTTTCATTTCATGAAACTCAACAAGCACCTTCTCCACTTCCTAACGCTCTCCCTGTCGATCTGCAACCTCGCCCGTTAATGAGTACACCCTTCCTTAACAAACGATCGATTACGTTAAATCACACTCCAGCTCCAATTCTCTCGCCTTACGTGTTTCAGCCTCCTGGTACACCTGAGTCGTATTCTGGTAGCTCGGAAGATGGCCATAAGGTCACCGGTATGCACGTACCAAGACAGGATAGTGTGGATCGTGTTTTTGACAAACTCGACGATCAGTGGGGAGTTGAGAAGGAGGGCGGGATGGAGAATGAAGAGAATGTAGAGGTTTCTGAATGGGCGAGAAAGATCCGAAGTAGCCTTTCCCCGGATAGTGATGAAGTGGAATCTGAGAATGAGGCAGGAGGGGCGCATGATGATACGGTGGTGCTAAGCCACCACGTTGATACTCGGATCAAGCAAATAGAGATTCAAGAGGAGGAAGAAAGAGATGGCGCTGTTGAGGCGGACGTCAAAGTGAGCGCGGAACAAAGCAAGGAGAAGTATCCAGACGAGGTTCTAGAGGCGATTGAGGTAAAAAGCGTCAAAGTAGTAATCCTACCAGAGTTTTTGCATGGCAATGTGGGGACACCTCCGGAGTCAGTGGCTGAAAGAGCTTCAGACCATTCGCTGGATAAACCTAGTATTTTCCGATCTGCTCCCGAGGCTAACATTCATACCGACGCGGCTCCTACAACAGAGATCGATCATTCGCATCCTGATCCAGCGCATGCTAGCGGCAAGCCAAAATTAGAGGAAATTCTACTTCGAAGGGATTCGAGCCTCGCGGAAGAAGGCCGGAATACTGATGAAGAACAGGAAGGGGATGCAAGCGATGGTGAGGAGTTGTCGGCAAGTCAACAAGAGCCCACTCTTACCTATTTGGAGCAGAAAAAGACTCTTGTGGACTGTCATTCTCAAGTCAATGAGCCATCATTCGGAATTGAGTCGGCGCGTTCCGAGTCTCTACTGTTCTCAAATGTTGATATCATCAATCAAGGCGACCATGATCTTGCGTCTCTCAAAAGGGACACCTCCGTTTCGCATGATCTCCCCACTCGGCCAACCGTCGCGTCACCCTCGTTCAGGCTTTCAACATATTCTTTGAGCCCAGCGCTCCAGACGTCCTCTCACCAACAAGTCCACGAACAAACCCTCTTATCTGCAACTTCTTTGATAACTACTCCATCCCTCTCACCACCACCGCCGCCACCGCCACCACACAGTATACGCATCAACACGCCTTCAAAAATCTCCTTATCGAGTTCGACTCTCGAACAGTCTATGAACTCCGTTATGGATATGGCCCTTGTTCATCCTTCGGATCATGAGGAGAGAGGCCCGGAGCAGTCAACACTGGAGAAAACTCTAAATATAAAAGGAGACATCCCAAAATTACATCGAGATCAGGTGGCTGGAAACGAGAAGATCGGAGAAGCCACGGTTGTAACTGATGTGATTACTGGGGCGGATATGGAAAGTAGTGAGGAGGAAGAGATGATGGCATCACTGGAAGATTCTTTCTTGGCAGTCAAAACTAGAAGACGACAGTCCCTGGCAGAAGAGATGCAGGCTGCAGGGGAAGAAGAATATGGTATCTTTGATGACACTATAGATTTTGGCGAGGAAGAATCATCAGGCCTCAAAAACTTCATGGACGGGTTTGAGGGAGATGAAGTTGTAGAAACTGATACTGTTGAGGCTCGCGCAGACCCAGTCGGACCAAACATCCAACAAAATTCGATCTGTCAGAGTAAGTTCTTTAGTGTTCTTTTGAGAGACCCATCCATCTGATTGATGTGTTGTTGATACTTTTGCAATTGTATCTTTCTTCTTCAGTTGACGCATCCCAAACAATTGATGCATCCCAAAGGCTATATTCAACACCTTCTCTTGTCGCACAACAACATTTGTCTCAGCCTGCTTCTAGATCCTGGACGCGAATTGTCCCGCCATCGCCTAGTCCCTCAACAGGTTCTTCTATATCTTCCGATACTGTGCCTGAAGCTCAAAATTTCTCCTTTCTGGGAAAGACACAGGACTTCATCGTGGAGTTAAACGATATATCTGATGGTTCTCTGGATGATCAGATTGAGAACATCATTCAAGAGCGCTCAATCCAAGAGAGTTCTTTTCGGATGAATTCTCCCAAGGCACCAGTTAGACCTCCGCTTCCAAACAAGATTTCTTCAGAAAAGCTGTCTGGAATCAACGAACTTTTTCGGAAACGACACGCTGGTGGCCATGTCGCCATGTCTACTCCTCTTCCTGCTCAACATATGATCCCCAGTGCGGTCCCTCGGCCTGCAGTTTCACCGGTTACTTTCCTTCCATCCATACCATCGCTTCCTTTCCGTGGAATTTCGCGAATCGCTAGGCCATTGAGAGGTGGCCTACATTTCCCAAAGGAACTTGAACGCCCTCAGCTCTCTGTTCCTTCGGAGCCGTCTAAGAAGGCACCTGTTTCTCTGTCAGCTCCGGTTTGGCTCAACGACTCTTCAACCTCACCTGAATTTATAACCACTCTATCATCTCAACAGGGCGCGCGTACCTCTCCTGTTCTATCATCAACTGTTGCTCAGCCGACTCATATCGTAGCTCCGACACCCACTGATTCTGTCGTTACGTCTACCTCTTCTAAGCCTCCAACTTCTGATTCTTCAAGAAAGATATTCTCCCACACTCCTTTCAGTGTACCTCATCCTTCTACAGCTTCTTCTTCTCTACACCACTCTCGATCGTCAGGTGCGAACCCTCCGTCTCAAGCGCCGAGCAGAACCATACCCTCTTGGACAGCTCGCCAACAAGTCGTTCCTTCGCAATCTCAACACAACGAAGAGGTATCAGGCGTATCCACCCAGGTTGACGTTAACCTTGATCACGATGAGGAGAAGGAAGAAGGAGAGCTTGAAACGTACATTAAGATCACCAGTAATGATCCTAAAGAAGCTGCTCGGGCCACCGCTTTTCTCAAACTGGTGTGTCTATCTCAATGAACTGATCGGCGCTGACTGTCTGCTGACTGTTTCTATGCCCGTGTGTTTCATTTTTCTTTAGTTTCACGATTATGTTGAGACCGGACTCGTTCCACTCAATCCTGATTCTTCTGTGGCCTCAGCTGTATCGATTCGAAATCAATCGAATTTGGACACCTCTATCCGTTCTCAAGCCAATCAATCGATCACATCCAATGCTAACATATCGATGATGTCAGCTCCGGAACTCCTTATGGAAGCAGAACAGGAAATAGCTGCTGAGGCCGAGTCATCTGATGAGGAGACGATCGGGAATCGAGTACAGGAGCTTTCAATTCCTGGAAGCTTCGCCTCGCAGTCTTCTCTCACAGAGCTGATTGGTAGACGCGCAAAGACCCGGGTTCGCAACCTGGCGGATCATGTCTGGGGTCCGGGAGACTGGAGATGCTTGATGAATTGTTTGGACGCTGAAGGTGGCAAGACGAACATGGATGTAGATCCAGAGCGAGTGGTAACACGGTTCATCAGAGAAATGGCACTCAATGACAGAGACCTAGTAGATGAATGGGACCGGTGAGTCAATCACTCATCTCTTTATAGATCCCTAATTCTTACTGACTGGTCTCTTCTTTTGGTAATAATATTTGACTCCGTTCATCAGCTCCAAGCTCTATTTAAGGGTTACTTCTATACAAACTCGGCGGCGGGCCGAAGCGGCTAACCCTCCCTCCCGTCGTCGACGTTCTTCGATGAACCCAAGCAGATCTCTGATAATACCAAACAAAGCTTCGAGTTCTTCTTTCACTCGGGCAAACTATCGGTCAAGTCCTCTTCGGAAAAGCCAATCAATGCCTTCGGAGTTTGCTACGGCACCTTCGTTGTCGTTAACAGACAAAATCTTTGGTTTTTTTACACAAAAATGGAAAGCTAGCGCTGCTCAGCTAGAGGAAGTCGTACTGTCTGATCGAAGGTCAACTGAAGCGGAAAGTTCTCAATATAGGGATACACAAACTGTCATGTCAGCGGATTCCGGATTTCGGCCGAGAGGTTCTCGACCTATTTCGCCGGTCATCATCCCTCCTAGCCCCTCTAAGAGTAGACCGAATCAAGCTGAACATCTTACCGTTTCCGAACGTCGACAACAACGACAACACAGACCTAAATCAACAGCGTCTCATCCAAACCAGCTTCCACGTGCCCCATACCGAATTTTGCCCCCTGTGTCTGCTTCCAATATCTCTATCGCCTCTACCTCGTTTTCTTCTTCTTCTTCGTCCTTTCGATCGAATGCTCAGAAGACGCCTGTATCTCAACACCCATCGAGGATTCAACCTCGACCGCTCTCAATAGCGCATCTACCTCCTCGATCGACACTTTTGAACAAGAAATCTACTCGATCGCCAATCATCCGTCGGCAAGCTCCTTCCAACCGATTATCCACGTCTGTATCGTCTGTATCGTCTCTATCTCAACCTATCCTCGCTTCAATCTCGACTCCAGCTCCAATCCCAATTCCAGCTTCAGCCTCCACAGCAGGAGCAAGGGGGAAAGCAAACGATCTGCCGGTCAGACCAAGATCGAGTTTTGAGAGTTCTCCACCTAAAGTATCGGCTTTGGTGAGGAGCTTCGAGAGTGTGGGTTCAGGATCGGGGTTGTTGGATGAAGTCATGGGTGGTGGTAGGTTCAGTAAAGATAGACGGGGTTAATGTTGCTTATCGTTGTCCCTTTTTTCCCATTTTTTTCACTATTCCTTTCTCATTAACTTTTCTCTCCTTCATATTTCTTTTTTAAGTTCTGGTGGTTTGTTGTTTGATTTTGCTTCTATTTTTCTTTTTTTCTTGCCACGGTTGTTTTCCTCTCTCAAAGTTAATTGATCGAGTATCGTGTTATAATCTTGTCCTGCCCTAATTATCACAATTATAATTGCGCGCATCCTTACGATAGATCAACCATAATGTCTTTTTTTTTTTCCTCGATCATGAGTTAGTCAATGTCTGCGGGTATATGCATGTGATATCATCATAGGACGTTTCAGTGAGGGAGGATGAAGAGGAGAGAGAAAGAGAGAAAAGGCCCAGGCAGTCTTACAAATAGGAGTGTGATTAATGAAGGTGATGTTTTCTCTGATTGAGATTCAAATGTGGGTTCTCGAGAGAGAATAGAGAAACAACAAAGGAAAAGTTCGATATAAATGAAAGAGATCCAAAAAGGGTGGTAAGACAGTTGGGTCGATTGAGGCAAAGACGATAGAAAAGAGAGATTGCTGAGTAGAGAATAGAGTGTCCAATGGAAGAGGAAGGAGAGAACGACCGAGATAGAAAGAGAGATGAGTGGAATGTCAGGATCGATGAAGAATAAGAAGCAGATTTGTGTCTGCGAATGAATGGTGATGTATCAAAAAGAAATCGAGAGAATAGAGAACGAGCAAGACTCGCTCAAGCAGACTCTACTCAAGCTCTCGTGCGTCTACCTACTCCGCCTAGAACACCCCATCCACTGATGAGGATGGCGAGGATAGTCATGAAGAACATGCAGAAGCCTGGTTGAGCGAGCAACTCCCGTGCGGAGGAACAACTAGCACAGGTCCAACCGTCTGTAAAGAGAGAGAAAGAGGAAAAGCGATATCAAAAATGGTGAGCAAACCCATACGATCTCTTGGAACTAAGATGATACTCACTTGCTAAACTTGTGTACGTCTGGGGCCTATAGAGAGCAAAGGTGATTCCAGTGTTGACGCTCATCCTTCCTCCTGCAGCTGTAGCTGTCGGACCACGCTCATCCCAAATTTTTGCCGTATACGATGTCACCGCCCAAGGAACAGAATTCGTCTGTTCGATATTGTATGGCGACCAAACAAGATTGGTCGCCGTACCAGGAATTGTGGTGATAGTGTATGTGTTTCCGTTGTTTCCGATCGCAGCGACAGTAAGAGATGTTGGCTTGGCCTGTAGACAGAATTGTAGTTTTGAAACCAAGTGATCAACTCTCTGGCTTGGGGTTCATGCGAGACCGAAAAACACAAGCAGTTCAACGATCGACTCACAATGACAGAGGTCATGTTCCAACCCCAGGTCACAAAGTTATTTTCTCCGATCTTGTAGTACGTTGCGGCTGCATTTGTGGCAGGCATCTGAAAGCTCACATAGATTTGTACAAAGGGGAACATCAGAAATCCATAACGAGGGCAGAGAATGAGCGGTGCCCTTATTTGTTTGTGCACCAATCGATGTCAATATAAGCCATCAGACGTACAGTGATCGAGAGACCTCCTACAGCAGCTGTGGCCGGACTTGATGATGATGATGGAAGGAAGAAGGTATCGTATCCGCGAGAGACATTAGACAAGAGTCAGAACAGACCTGACTAGACAAGTAGATACCATAAGGACGAAAAATGTTCGACGTACATCGAGACTGTTGATGAACTAGCGGAGTTTGTCACCGATCCTGATGAGGCAGAGGCCGAGGCAGACGAGGAGGAAGACGAGGAGGAAGCAGACATGGTTTCTTCTTGTTCTTAGTCGGAAGGACGAGATCCGGGAGCGAGAGAACAGGCAGAGAAAGAGAGAGCCTGGCCAGGAAGAACAACGTTAGACAGACGAAGCGAGAGGAGTAAGATGTCCGAGTAAGAGACAGAGAATGTATGTTGTATGTGTATCAGTTGAAGTAAGAGTGCAAGATGTTGATCGTCACTTAATTGAATTCAAATAAGACAAGTTACTTAAGGTATCACTATTCATGAAGCTGATGTAATCAAGGTACCTTGGCGCAGCCTTACCGGAGGAGATGGCCGAAGAAGTCGGCTTACCTAATAGATAGATTTCTCGTTCGGCTCGTTCTCACCTGCCAAAATACCGCCAAGATCTGACCAAAGCTTTCCCACTCTCACTATCATAGCCTCCTTCATATCATCTTTGGCTTACTCTAATTTCGTTTGGATCTGTTTCCTAACTACCGGTTCTTTATCGATTCTTCGATCGAACACCTATGGGTAATACTCCCAAACAGTCTTCGCCAAGCTCATCGTTAGATCCTTCGTCGACAGCAACGTTGGCCAATCCGCCGTCCCCAAGGTCATTTCCTGCACAAGGTTCAACGGATCAACTTTCGACCGTATCTACCTCTGCCAGTAGATCTTCCACTCAGCTCCTTCGGTCAAAATCTGGCAGTGCTTCGCTCAGTCTTAAGAAACGGAACTCTATCCCCAAGGCAGGTTCGAGCACTTGGAAACGAAGTCAAGAGAGTGCCGGTAGGCGAAGGGTGAAGACTCGACCGCGTGAGTAATTCTCCTTCTCTCAATCATATCAATTTGTTTTTTCTTTCCTCCACCTTTTCTTTGGCCTCTTCTTCGATGTCTTTGCTTTCCTGTTTTAGAGTGTGTTGTTCTGCTTGATGAATACTTGATAATGAACTGGCCCATCGAACCACTTCTTTGATGTGCGCTATCTCGATGATGTTCGTCTTGGCCTGGCCCTCGATCTATTGGAGCAAACGTCGTGTTTGGCTTGCCAAACGTGCCTTGAATTATCCACGTTTCTTCTTCTTCTTCTTCTTCTTCTTCTTCTTTTTCGATCTTATCCTCTTTCTCAAAACTGCTCATCAACTTTACTTGAACTCACCCCGTCCTGTCTTGCTTGTTCATGACTGTATCCTGTTCTTGATTGCCGCTATGCGAACAGCATTCGCATGTAACGAGCCTGATACGCCTCCAGAATCCATCACCTCTCTTCCTCTGGACCCTGCCTCAACTTCTGGCGAGCCCACAGACAGTAATACCTCTGAGCGCCATCCTATTACATCATCTCCTCCTTCCAAGCCCCCTCGTAACCGTCTCTCACGTTCCTCGTCATTAGAATTCATTCCGAGATCCGCAAATCTATCACCTGAGGACCGGGCGGCTCTACGGCAAGAAGAGGACTCTGTTCCGCCCTTGTTTGGATTTCCATTATCCACAACCAAACAAAAATACACTTTGGAGGAACCCGTCCTTCCTAACCATCCACCAGGATCGTTGAACCTACGTCGAAACACCTTCAACGACGCCATATTCGGAGTAAAGTATAATCGACCCGTATCCTTAGGAGCCGAACTTAATGGATTGCCCGAAACGCCGCTGCCACCACTGTCAAAGCTTCCCGTATCAGATCGTGGCGAATGGTGGCCTTTCAATCCTTCTCGGACTAAGAGTCATAACAGATGGGCTACACCTTTCGGCGGAGGGGGCTCAAAATCTTACTTTCCAGATGTTTCCGAATCGATTGGTTTAGGCTTGAACGAGGTTCGTTCAGAGGATGGTGTTTCTTTTCCTGGGACCGATCGACCGTCCCAAAGTTTGGTTACTTCCTACGACGTGGATCCGCTCAAAAAACCGGATGTGGACAACGAGTCATCTTCTCTGTCCCCTCCTCCCGCAGCAGCTATGCCCTACAAACCTCGGAAAGAAATGAAACCTTCCTTTCGGATAGCTTTACCTACACCTCAACCCTTCTCATATTCCGCCCATCACTCTAAAACACCCGGCTGGTCGAGCCCCTACGCGGCCCCAGAACGACTTCGCAGATCATCTGGTACAGATATGGAAAGTGGAGGTTCAAGAGGATCGAATAGCAAAGGCTGGTGGGAAAGAGTCCAGAACTGTGTGCTATACAACACATGGGTTCCTCTGTTCATCCGGCTGTTCAACTTCTCACTCACAGTTTGTACCCTCGCATTGGGCATCAAGATTAGGGGACTGGAGCGAACTGCCGGTCTGCCGGGTGTCACAGGAAGTAGTCCTCTTGGTTAGTATCCTTTATTCTTCCTCTGCCTTTATCGGTCGCGATGTGACATTTTTCGGATGTTAACTTGATTTTGCACGATAAATCCATTTAGTGGCCATCATCTATTCCCCTATCACTTTGGCTCACGTCATCTCGGTTGTCTATGTCGAGTATTTTGGACCACCCTTAGGATTGTGGTCTCTCCCATCTAAAATCCTCTTTACCTCTTTCGAGCTCGTCATCATCTCCTTATGGTCCTCGCTTCTTTCACTCGTATTGTCCGACCTGTTCACGACCTCCCTCTTTTGCGTATCTACCAATCTGAGATGGTGGACTCATCTGGCGCAACCGATAGAACGAAACTATGCCCCCGGAGTGTGTGATCATCAGATAGGGTACGTCTCCTTCCAAGCCGTTGGTTGCCTCATTAGAGAATTTTTGACCGCTCAGTACTCATCTATATCGCGTGTTGGGTTGTTGTGTCTCTCAAGTTTGGTGGTCATGGTTTTTGTAGGAGTGGTTGGATTTTTAGTGGGCAACGTTGTATCCTTGGGTCGAATCTTTGCTAAAGTTGTTAAGCGGAGTGGATACGGTGGTAGCGGCGGTCGGTGACTGGTGTACATTCATATTTGGTCATTTCTCTCCTTCTCTTCGATTTTTCTTTCCTGTTTTTTGTTTTGGTTTTCTCTGTGGATGAAGCGTTGTTCTTTCTTTCTGTTCTCTCATAACTATCAATTCTAGCATTTCTCCTCAAAACAAACACGTTCTCTAGCTCTGTGTTTTGAGACCATACACCGGTCTCTTTTCTTCGTACACCCCCTTGATCTTGTCCTCGGTGGATTATTTCCGTCGTCTCTGGTCTACTTTCATGAGCCTAGTCAATCCATACATCGCATACAATTCCTATTCATACACCATGTCCTTTGCTTTCATCCTCTCAATTCGGCTACTAAAAAAGATACATGTATCTTCCCATTCAGAATTCGCTTATGTGTGTACGTAGTCATAGGGTTTCAATCTAATCTAATCTTCCGGATCTGTTCTAGGGTTATTTACGTCATCCAAATTTCTTACCGTAAAGGGAACGGGAACGGAAAAAAAGCCAAAGACAAATAGGAAGTGTGAAGTCGAAGATCTTTCATACTTTCATCGAGTCCTCCATTCAAGCCAAGAGGGAAAGATGGCGAAAAGGAAACCACAATCTACAAAGTGAGTATTCTGTCGTTCGTTTCTTCCCTAGTTTCTTTTGCTGTCTCAAACTAGGTTCTCTAACTGATTCTGAGTTACATCCGATCGAAGACAACGGAAGGGTAAGATCCATCCTCTTTGAAAGCCAACTGAAAGACCAGCCGGTCTTGCTATATACGTCACATGCCAAGACTAACCTTATACACCTCTACATAGCTCAACTTCAAGAAAAGAGAGCGATCAAAAGGGGGGACATAGATCCTCCGGATAGACCGAAGCCTTCCAATACAAGAAAACCTAACCCAGGAAGAATCAGGGAGGCAAATGCAAATGCTCCGAGATCTCAGCAATTGGTTTCAAAGTTTCTACCTCTAACCCCTCAGGTTCGTCGTCTTCGTGTTTCTGCTCATATGCTTCCGGGGTGATGATCCGGAGACATCCGAGTTCGAGGGAATGGCTGACGTAGGGTAAGCTCTTGGCCGGACAATCAATCATAGTATCTGGCCGATTCAAAGACGCTTTCATTAACTCTCCCACTCGACCGGCCTCTACCGGACGAGATCTCTATCTTTCCCATCGAAATAATCAATCAACATGGTCTGACCAAACAACTTACCGTTCCAAGACGACCGAAGTGGAGATATGAGATGACTAAGAAGGAAGTGGAGGCAAATGAGGCTGGATTGTTCAAGAAGTGGTTGGCTGGTATGGATGAATGCGTAGAAAACTGGAGGACAACAGACGAAAAGGGCGGAGACAAGAATGAATCAGAGGCGGATGAAGCTAGAGATGATGGTGATGAAGAGGAGAAAGATAACTCCCGACGAATTCGTTGGCCAAAATCGACGAGTGCGTATCTCCTACTCTGAAAGTCAAGAACAGCAAGCCCGAGCTGATCATCCTTCCTCTTCTCTCCCCTTCCTTCTCAGCTTACTTTGAAAGAAACTTGGAAGTGTACCGTCAGCTATGGCGAACAACTGAGGCGTCGCCTATTCTTCTCGTTTTGATTGACATTCGATGTCCGCCTCTTCATTTCCCACCGTCCATGCAAGACTATATATCGAGCTTGCAGCCGAAGAAAGAGGTGATCTTGATTTTGACAAAGTGTGATCTAGTACCAGAGGATGTCAGACTAGGGTGGGTTCGGTGGTGCGAGAAAGAATGGGCCGAGAAGTGGGGATGGGATGTGATCTGTCTGGAGAGTTATCGAAGAGAAAAACGAGCTCAAGGTGCGGTCTTCCCAACTAATCCCAAGGAGAGTGGGTTGAAGAGACTCACATCTGACGTTTGCTTATATATATATATATATATATCCCTTTCTTGAATAGGCACAAGATCTATCTTGAAGTCACATCTGCCACCAGCTTCACTCTCTACCTTGGTGTCCTCTCTCAAGAGGGCCCATATCCGACTGCTCACTCCTCCACCTGCCGTCCAGGCCGATCGGAAAAAACTCGAACAATGGAACCCTAAAATTCGACGAGAGATTGACTGGCACTCGCTCCTGACAGAGAAAAATCTAGAGGAACCTGATCCCGAACCAATTCGTTCTATGAAGGACTTGGACAGGGACGAAGAAGGTGCTTTGAAGACTAGAGAAGAGGTGGACGAGGAAGCGAACATGGATTATCTAACCATTGGGCTGATTGGGTAGGTTTCTATCTTATGTTTCTCACTACTTCACCATGTTCTTGTACAATCTGATCATAACGTATTTTATTGGAAACCAGACAACCGAATGTTGGAAAGAGCTCTCTGTTGAACGCATTGGTGGGCAAGAGTAAAGTGAGAGCATCGAAGACGCCTGGAAAGTAAGTCCAAATGGTTTCTTTTATTCTAATCATAGTGTGGTCGCAAAGAAAAACGAGATGTCTCATGCTTTTGTTTCTCTCTTCTTTCTGGTGGTTGCTCAGAACAAAACATCTACAGGTACGGGGTTCTCTCATGGCATATTCACCTAAAAGAAATGACTGAGCTGACTGCGAAAATTGAATTCCGTAGACAATCTTTTGGACAAAAGAGGTAAACCACTCCTATATACTTCTGGACATACCTGTCAATCCCTGTCATGTCTTACTTGTGCTTCTCTGATTGATTCGCTTCTTCTAAAACAGATCCGACTAGCAGACTCCCCAGGACTAGTGTTACCATCGATGACGCCGTTCGAGCTTCAAGCCATTTCTTCTATCCTTCCAATTTCAACGATTCCTGCTCTACCTTCGGTTATCCGACTGGCCTGTCAGCTGATGCCCCTGGAGCGGGTTCTCGGGTTGAAGCACGAGGAGCAGGATGAGATGAAGGAGATGGAGGACAAAAAGACATGGAGGGCTGGAAGTTTGGGTAGAGAGGGCCGGACGAAAGAGGAGGTCTGGACAACGGGGATGATCATGGAAGGTTGGGCACTGGAGAGAGGGTTCTGTGAGTTCTAAAATTCTCCTTTCCTCTTATCGTTCTTTCAGATGAGCCCATAGACGAACAACTGAACGAATGCCTGATTGGGTTGATGTTGATGGCTTCAGTGACTGCCAAAGCTGGTCGACCTGACTTCAACCGAGCTGGTAATCACAGTGAGTCTTAGCTGTATCTCTTTCCTTCCTCCACTTCCCTGGTTGTCTCCTGACTTCTATCAACAACCTATTATGTCCTGAATATCTGCTCTCTCCATCAAGTCCTCCGATCTATCGCAGAAGCACGTATTCCTTGGTCTTTCCGCGCGCCTCCTATTTCTTCTGAGGTCCTCTCAGTCGAATCGAGTGCATCTACAGAGACTGAGCATACATCAACTGAAGATCGGATCAATTCGTTGTCCACTGGGAGGTTCATCGTCGATCCCGATGGAGCAAACGGGATTTGGTTAGGCATCCGAGAAGATCGGGAAGAGGAAGAGGAAGAGGAAGAGTACAAGGAATCAAGCGAGGATGAACAATCAAGTGAAGGTGGAGAGAGAACAAGCGGAGAAGAGGAGCAGGATGATGAAGAAGATGAGGAGCAGGAGATGGTTGAGGTTCAGCAGCCTGTGAAGAAACGTAGTGGATTTACCAGCATGTTTGATGCTCTTGGTGTGGAGGAGGGGGAGGACGATAGTGAGGAAGAGGACGACGAGCAGAGTGAGGATGACATTGAGAGCGAAGAGGAGGAGGAGGAGGAGGAGGAGGAGGAGTAGGAGGAGTATAAGAATCATCATTGCCAAACAAGGTCGCGTAACAGACTCTCTGACGGAATTCTTTTTCAGCCCAACGAAACATAATCTATAGACCAAAAAGAGATACATCTGTTGGAGTGCGACGAGCGTTCGCCACTTCCGATACAGATGACAATCTCGACAACTAGCTAATGTTCATGAGTTAATACACCGAGAGACTGAATCCTACGAGACAGCATTGATCGTTGGAGTTTCCTTCCAAGCTGGATCGAGACCAATATTCCGGCTTTCGACGGTTCTGACGGTTCAGCCCCGGGGAGCCCCCACGGAGATTTGACGAGCCGCCGAAGATTCTTACCGCCATAACCGGCGCACTTGCCTCGGGTAGATAGAATGTTGTACAACTCACACGATGTTTGCTATCTACAGTCTCGCTTGTGTGAATTGATGTGAATGTGTGCGTGAGTGCGTGAGTGCGTGAGTGTATCACTCTAACAACATCAGGTATGTTTGCCCATTAAGCGACCACCAACACCACCATCGGACCGAGCTCTAGTCTGTGAGAAGGAAGAAGCCGGCTGAGGAGTTTTTAAAAAAACAAAAGAATTGGAAATAAAAGATAAAAAAATATGATAAAATATTTGAATTAGGCAATTTACTGCGGAATCGTGCCTGAATGAAAAAAAGGCGGTCATAGCGCAAGAGCTTTCTCCCCATCTTTGCTCCCTCTTCTTCTTACCTTCAACCATCATCTTTACTCTTTCCTTTCTTTCCTTAACCTTGTCTTTGTAGCTCTTCGTTCGTCTCTTGTTTAGAATCATGTCGGAAGCTCCCTCCTATTCGCATAACCCTACTCTTCTGGCTCCGTATATGGAGCTTGATCAGGGAGGAAAGATTATGGCCGAGTGTTCGTTCTGAGTCATCTTTCACGCCCGCATTTCTCCGTTCTTTTTTCCGTTCTTTTTCTTTATTTTCTCTCTGCCTTTTCTATTTCCTCTTGTCATCCCTCCGATCCAGCCAAACCTAATTCTTGTTCCGCTCGTTTTAATGATACACAGACATCTGGGTCGACGGTGTTGGTGGAATGAGGTACGTATCTTCATCGAAAATGCTCCGGCGGTCGTCCCTCTTTGGCTCGTCTGCCCAGTCTAAAAAAACACGTCATTCGGTTAAAATTCTCTGCGGCAAACTGACGGACAGACTCTCCTCTCTTGATCCTCTCTTACTCTTTCTCGAAACAGGTGCAAAACTGCTGTGAGTACCATTGACCTTTAGATCGATGCGGGTTTCACTCTTTCAGAATATCTGGTCGTCGGGAAGGAACCACAGTTTGCCCAGTTGTCTGGCTTCGGATGGCCTATTTACGGACCCAATTGGGACAGCCCGATAACCCTACCCTTATCCTCTCCCCGACCTTATCATTCCTTTTCACCTACCAGATCTCGGAGGCTCATCCTTTCTATTTTCTCTCTCCAGACTGTCGACCACCCTGTTACCAACGTCTCAGAGCTCAAGGGTTCGTTCGTTTGTCTTCTTGTAAAGTCCGGTCCCGATCGGTTTGCTTACATCTCCGGCTTCTTCACCATATCTTCTCTTGTAGAGTGGAACTTCGACGGAAGTTCGACTGGACAGGCCCCCGGACATGACTCTGATGTCTACTGTACGTATCATTCATCCACTTTTCATACATCAGGACAAGCTCTGAACGCGAGATTCTCTTTATAGTGAGGCCTGTCGCCATCTTCAAGGACCCTTTCCGAAAGGGAGACAACATCCTGGTTCTGTTCGTACAACCTCCTTGGCTCTTTGTTCTATTCAACACCCTATCCTTGTATCGTGTGCTCGGACTTTCAGCTGACCCTTACCTCCTTCCTTTTTTTTTTTTTGGAAACATCTAATAGTTGCGAGACCTTCAGTACGTTCCGGCCTTAGTCGGTGACGATACCGTGTCTTTTGTCATCTCTTCTTCTTCAAAAGGAAAAAAAAAGACTTTTCCCCCTCACCGAGATTTCTCTCCTTCTCGTTCTCGTACAACTTGTTTTGTACAGACAGCGATGGAACCCCCAACCGGACTAACTTCAGACATCACGCTGCAAAGTCCATGGAGGCCGCCAAGGAGGTCTGTTGATGTTGATTAACTGTCTGGCGTTTCGTTTTGTAGACTGATCAGATGTCGAGCGATTTATAACCCTTCTCTTACAGCACGAGCCCTGGTTCGGACTCGAGCAGGAGTACTCCCTTCTCGACGCCGACGGATGGCCCCTTCACTGGCCCAAGGGTGGGTACCCCGGTCCCCAGGGTCCCTACTACTGTGGAGTCGGAACCGGAAAGGTGTTCGCTCGAGATTTGATTGAGGCTCATTACGTATGTCTATGACTCGTCTGATATGTTGTGTTGTATATTCTGAGCTGATTATCCCACCTCGATCTCTGTTTATTCTCATTTCTTTCTTTCCTTTCATTCAGCGAGCTTGTTTGTATGCCGGTGTCACCATCGGTGGTATTAACGCCGAGGTCATGGCCTCCCAGTGGGAGTTCCAGGTTGGACCCTGCGAGGGTGTCTCGATGGGTGATGAGTTGACCATGGCTGTACGTGTTCAGATCGCTCTACCTCTACCCTGCTGATCGTTTGCTGATCGCTAATACTGCCTCTGTTGCTCTTTCTTATCTTCTTGCTCACAGCGATTCCTCTTGCACCGAGTTGCTGAGGAGTGGGGAATCAAGGTCACCTTCCACCCCAAGATCTTCAAGGACGGAGACTGGAACGGTGCTGGTTGCCACAGTAAGTACATTCGCTTATCTTGTCCCTGGCTGTCTTGTTCTTTGCTCATCTACATAAACTTGGTAAACTGCACGAAACCAACTAGCCAACTACTCCACCAAGGCTATGCGACAGCCTGGAGGAATGAAGGCCATTGAGGAGGCAATCAAGAAGCTTGGCGAGAAGCACTGTACGTCCGCTTTTTGTTTATCCCTCAATCTCTGTCGATTGAGAGTCTGATAGCTGATCTTTGTTTTCTGCTGTCTCTGTATACGCAGTGGAGCACATTGCAGTATATGGCGAGGGTAACGAGGAGCGATTGTCCGGAAAGCACGAGACCGGACACATCGGAGACTTTACCTCCGGTGTTGCCGATCGAGGAGCTTCGATCCGAATCCCCAGACATGTCGCTGCTCAGGGTTACGGTTACTTGGAGGACAGGCGACCTGCCTCCAACATCGATCCTTATCAGGTTACCGGTATCATTGTCGATACTACCCTTCTTTAAACGGGATTTCCTGCTTCCTTTCTCTTCCTTTCTTTTCTTGTAGAAAAGGAAAGAGAAAGCAATGTACTATGCCATCTTTCTCGTCTTTCTCTTTTTCGTCCGATTTTATTTTGTTTGGTCGAGTCTTTCCCACACGCACACACACACATTCTTACGTCCTCCTTGTTAGGTCACAAATCCGTTCCTCTATCCTTTCGTTTGTTGCCGTTTTCTACTTCGTTGTGCCAGTAAACCAGAAGAGGAAGGAGAACGCCTTTCTTTCCTTACTTGTTCCACTCTCGAAGATTTAAGTTTTTTTGTTCCTATCCTATGCAATCAAATCCCATCCTGTCTGTCTTGCTTAGCTTGGCTGACCAAGAGAAGAGAAAAGGATAACATAGATTACACGAGTCGAGAATTCTATAACTGACAAAAGAAAAGAGAAAGACAAAACAAACATGACAAGGCAAAAAGAACGATAAGAGGAAAATATATTCAGACCAGTACCATACTCTAAACCACAACAAAACAGCCCATCTAAAACTTCCGAACCTCTAACATCCCACCTCCGGAACCTATGATCTTCTGAGTTCTACAATCATTAGCCAACGGAGTGAGTCTATCTATTTGAGCAGTGTATGAATGAAAACAAGAAAACGAAAAGGGCAAGTATGGGAAATGGAGGCAAAGAGGGACCGAAGTCATAATGTAACGAGATAGAATGGAATAAGAAAAGGTCCTCGAGTAACAAAGCTAGAACAACACGAACAGAGAAAATAACGAGGAAGGAAAGGAAGGAGACAACTTCGGCTAGGATGGGTGGTTTATCGTACAGATGTTTTTAGAAACAGTGTTCGAGGTGAGAGTGAAATTAAATAAAAATAAAAATTGAAAAAACATTTCGAGAATGATATATATGTAATGTGAACAGCAGATCAGGATAGAATCGCAAGATGGGAGCAGAAGTCCTCCGGGGGAATTAGAATGAAGATAAATTGAGTCCTCTTCTTCGACCACCTCCGATGAAGTTTGTGACTGCAGCAGCGACAAACAATCCCACACTGTAACCAGCATCAAAATATCATCAATTGAAGGGATTAGCCGATGTGTTTCTATCAGGAGATCCGTTCAGAGAAAACATCCAACTCACGTCAAGCCGATAGCCGTCTGGATAAGCTGTTCAGCCACTAAGAATCCAGACGAATAATAGTCTGTTGTTGTACCACTAGTACTTTCACTCGCAAACCTCAACAAACCTCCATTCGACAGGCCGGACGCTAAAGAGAAGAGGACGACAGTAGACAGAGATGTTGAGTATCTTGAGATACTCCAAGGATTGAAAGTTGAAAGTCATTAAAAAAACTCACGCAGTTGGAAGAGGATACCGACCACCTGGTAGCATAGGTTGTCCCAAACAAGAAGGAAAATCGGTAAATTATGGAGGAATCTTCACCGATCTATTCTCAAATAAATACGAGAGTGCAACGTACCATGATGACAAAAGCAGAACCTCTAGTAAATTTACCATAAAGACCACCCAAGAGACCGACGACGAAAGCTCCGATAGCCTGTATAATATGAACGAGTCAGCTGGAGGAAATGTTTCGATCAGGATGTATAAAAAAGATACACGAACAGAGGTGATATCCGGCCGATTGACGAAGACTCGTCCTGAGAAGTAATTGCACGAGAAACCTTAGCCAAAAGAACCGAGAAGGAATCAGCTAATGAGTCTTTTCTCGCAGCGCGAAACAGAGTATACAAAACTATATGCTGACCTGCACAACCTGTCAGAATCATCACAGGCAGCTCTTTCCGTCTGATATGTTGACCATTTCGGAGTGCTAGACAAGTCAAGTAGGCTGGAGCCGTGAGGAAGACTAAGTATAAGAAAACGGCGATAGAGACCAGATATATGTCAGTCAATTTGTAACCAACCTAAAAAAGAAATGAACAGGACATACAGAACCAAGGAGAGATCGTTGCCCGATACCAAGGAGCGTTCTCTCGAAGTGTGGTGCATTGGTATTCGTTTGCATATGGAATACTTGACCCAGTGACCCGGATAAAGACTTCTGAACCAATAGAAAGGCCAAAGCCAAGGAAGAGAGAATAGAGAACCGAATAGACAAGACGGACAGAGCCAGATATGATGGATCTGTTGCATAGCTCGAGTGATCCACATAACACTATATACCCTGGCAAGATCAAGACGACAGAGCCTGGAAGTAAAGGGGCAAAACTGTTAGCCATGGAGAAGAACATCTGATAGGGAAAGCATATGAACGACCTTACCTGAAGTCATAGCCGAGAAGCAGAGTACACCACTGAAAGAAATAATGCAGAGACCAGAATCAGGATGTTGTCGTATGAAGAGAAGACACCGACTTGAATTGGAGAAAATAGGCGAATCGAAAACGTACGTTTTTGAGAGTGCGGCCGCCAAAAACGCGTTCAAACTGGCAATGACGAGCTCAAACAAACTACTGTACAAGTCGTTCTTACTAACTAAGACCTGTACAAGGACGAGAAGCATGCCGAGAGGAATGGTGACTAGACAATCGATGAAAGAACCGTAGAATGCACTGGGTTGAATGAATGCTGAGGCAAGACCACCGATGAGAAGTTGTTGCCAGAGTTTATATGCCGCCTTAGCAGTCATAAGCTCGTCTAGTTTAGCAGAGGCCTCGGTAACGCCCATCTTGTCATGCACGACCTAGTAAGAAAGCCTGGTTAGTCGGATAATGAACTTAGTGAATAAACAAAAACCATGGCCTAGAGAAAGCTCACTTGATAATAGACCATATGAGCATCCAAAAGCTTTCCAAGATCCAACCCGTTGGCTTGTTTCAAAAACTAAGTCGAGAAAAGAACACAGTCGTCAAAAACCAGGGTTGCAGTATGATAGATCTAGTCGGAAGAACAAACTGACTTTGACTTCCGAGGTGTGAGTGGCGGGGTCACCAAAGCTGACAAGGAAGATTCCTGGCAAGAGAATCATCTGACAATTAAGTTCTAGGATTCGGGCAGTGGCCTGCATTTGGGCTTCTAACCGACTAATCATTGATGTTCCCACAGATCGATATCAGAAAAAGCACCAAGAGACGTCATAAAGAAGAAGACGATGGGAAAGAGGTTTTTGAACGTACTGGGTGGGTGCACCGAAACACATCAACGCCCTTGTCAGTTTCAAAAGGAAATCTTGCCTCTCAAGAATCGCGGCCACATGCTGGGTAATGAAGACTTGCTCTCTTCTTCGCTTTTCCTTCGCTTTTCTTCTCCTTCGTTTTTCCTTTTCCCATTCTTTCTTTTCCCGTTCCTCCTGGGTGAGAACCGGCTTGGGACTTTTAGGGTATTGTCCGAAGTAGTCAACGTACTCTCCGCTTAGCCTAGGATCCGGGGTGACGGCTGCTCTGGATTTTGTCAGTTTGAGCGGGGCACTCATCATGTTGAGTGCTAGACTCTCAATATGTTTCATCCCGGCAGCTGATCGACGCTTCATCGCGTTTTCGGAAAACGACATCGAATGAGTCGCTCCAGCTGGTCGGGATGGAGGCGAAGAGGGAGGGTCCAACGTGAAAGAACGGGCCATGGGTAGGCCAGGCGAGGTCGTTCGAGGTTGGGCAGGGGGACCGATTGAGATTGGGGGTGGATCTTCTTGAGAAAGGTAAAGATCTTCAACGTCTGGACTGTTGGGTGCCGAGAGTGTCTCGACCAGATCTCTGTTGGCAGGGAAAGTACTAGTCGTTGGACTGGAAGTAATTGACGAAGGACGATGGGTGAAGCTATGGAAGGAAGACGGCCGTTTTGTAACCGACGGCGGACTTCGAGGCGACTTAGGAGGCTTAGGAGGAGGAGAGGAAAGCCGGGTGAGATGGAAGCCTGGCCGATGAGCATCCGGGGCCAGTTGAGAGGCGACTGGAGCGGCAATTCCCGCAAGATTTCCCTTGATTAGAGAGCGATTTAGAGGATGATAGGGTGAGATCAGCAATCCATGCAGTTTACCATCAAGATTACGGGGAAAAAACTAACTGTAGTGGCTATTAAGCCCCCAAACACACCGGCTGAGCTCTTCGCATAGTATGGCCTGGAGGAACTCGTCTCTACTTCTAGCCCGAGGGTCTCACCCAGCTTTTTGACTCGAGAAGTCACCGCGCTGACTTTGCTCGTCTTGGATGGTCGTCTTGCTAGCATGCCAGGCTCCAACGCCAAGGCCTTGGTTGATCGAGAATCTGCAGAAGGCGATTTCTTATCCGAGCGAGGAGATACCAGTGGCGCAGTAGACCTTCCTTGAATGAACTGGGAGATGGTGGAATACTGTCTTGAGTGGCTCTTCGATCCGGCAGAAGAATTAAGTCCGGGCGAAGGGGATCGATCTTTGTCGTCGGAAGACGGACGGATAGGAGCCGAGGAAGAAGAGAGACGAGCATACTTGGAAGAATTCGCTGGTGTGTTGTTACCACTACCGCTTCCGAATGGATTCCAGCCATTCTTGAGCCTGTGCTCTCGGATAAACTTTATTCGTTCCTCTTCGTCCTCCTCAGAATCATCCGAGAGCGTAGAGTTTCGCCTGGAAGGGGGCCGAGAAGAAGTAGGAGTAGACACAACGCTGATTGAGTCGGCTCGTTGTTGACCACTCTGAAGCGCGAGCAACGATGAGAGAACACCACCCGTTCCGGCAGCGATTTCTTTCCCGCGAGCAACTGCCGCGGGCGGCGGAACAAAGAGGTTGGTACCGAAAGCGCTATCGTACGCCGTACCAGATTCCCTGCCTTCTCTGAGCTTTCTCCCAAAGTCCCCAGTGCCATCTTCGTCTTTGGTTGAGAGCTCGATGGCTTCTTTTGAGAGACCGTCTTTGCCGGTCACTGTACTATCTTGTGCCTGCTTGGAAGGTTTCTTCCTTCGACGCATGAAGCCAAACATGCCGGTTGTATGGGCTCTGACGAGTGCCTCTGCCGCCTGCCTGTTCCGTTCGGAATCCCGTTCAGGATTGGTCGAGGGCAAACCGTCAACCTCGTATGGATCTACAAACATCTCCATCAGGTTGGTGTTCTCGGCCGGTTGATAGTCACCGTCCGACACTTCACTTGGCGCTCTGGTCGTCACCTCGCTAGGTACTTGTGACTCTGGATCAGTGGTAGCGTTGTTTCCGGTAAAGAATGGATGGCGCTTCTTTGCCTCCATTGGCTCGTCGTACGCCGAAAAATTCTGAAGGGCCGATTGGAGGGCTTCCCGTCCACCCTGGTCGACCAGGGTCTGTGGAGACATCGCGATCGGGTTGTCCTTCCCAAATTCTTCAGGCCACTGAACTCGTTTGTTCTTTCCTGCCGACGAGCCGTTTGGAGCCGAAGGCGGATAGGCAGGAGTATCTGCCCCAGAGGATGAGGAAAAGGTTAGGGGACCTTCTGGAGACGTCCGCTCGATGGGGGATACGATAGGTAACGAGTTGACCCTCATTGTCGGTGGCCGGAGAGGCGACGGTGGGGACCGATTGGCACTGTTGAGGTCTGACTGGATGACTGGAGGCTGCCCAACCGAGACGGAAGGATGAGTGATCGATGGCTCTAAGCTGTTTCTTGGCGGGGAGGACGTCGAGGAGTGGTTGCTCGTTCTGTTTGGATCCAGAAACGGATTGTCAGGGATGGACATGACGGGAGAGCTGAAGGAAGAGACCAGTGTAGACGATGAAGAAGAGCGACGGATAAGGATCTGAAGGGATGAGGTAGTTGGTGGAGACGGAGAAAATAAGGAACAGGAACGGAATCAGGAACGGAATCAGGAACAGAGCCAGAAATGGAAACAGGAACAGGAACAGGAACAGGATTTCTGGATTTCTGAGCGAGCGCGCGCCGTCATCTTGGCCTTCACTTGCCCCTGAAGCGCAGCCGTTCCCATATCGAACGTTTACTTCTTCAACACAATATTCCCCATATCTACCCCAGATCTCCCCATTGTCTAGAACAAATCTATGTGTCGTCATCGGCTCCGATTAATTATGTTCCTCAAAAGTATTACCTAAGTCACGGATCAGCAAGTTTGACTTGTTTTTTTTTTGTATTGTTTTTCTTGTTGCTTTTGTAGTATCCTTATTAGTGTATATCTCTTCCTCAACCAGAAATCGATAGATGAACCATGCATCACATCAAGTATTCTCTTTGGTTCTCTCAATTCCAGCCGCTTACAGCGGTCAACCTCGGGTCAACCTTCAGCATGTCCAACGGCTGCGATGTACATTCTAACTCTTCTGCCGGCACATCGAATATCTTGTCCAATACCAGTTGGGCTTGCTCGGTCTATAAGGCAGAGCATAAACAGAGAATTAATAACGTGAGCTCGGCAATCGATACATGTTTTTCTCTATCGGTCGAGTTCTCACCTGATTGCCCATCCAGCCAAGCTTGGTCCAAGGCTCTTCCTCCTCCTCTCGCATTGCATTGAAAATGTTTCCACCGCCGTATCCAGATCCCACAGCCTTGCCATCATCTGCCACACGCTTCACCACAACCTTTGAAGGGCAGAGAAACAGAAAGAGGAAGAATCAGTGAGAACGTACCGCGCAATCGCCGCAGGAAGAAAGATAGGTATAGAAAGGAAAAAGACGAACAGCGACAGCCTTCCCGGCTTGCTCCTTCTTCTCATCCTCGGAATCCGAGTCGTCCATCGCGCGTTCCTTTCGTCTTTCCTCCTTAGCCTGCTCGTCCAGTGCGTCCAAATAGTCAAGCGCCGGTCGGAGCTGAAACTGATGAGTGATTGGATGCAAGTATAATGCGCCTGTGGGTGCAGGATTTTCACATTCCAAAGAAAATTAGACCATTCCTCTCGGCGTTAGCTCCTACGGTCATCCGTTTACAAATCAAATGAGATTCAATAAACGAACCATCCCTCATGCATCCAGCCATATAACTCGTCTGATCTGGCACGATTTGACTTCTCAGCTTGATGTGCTGTAATGACTTTTTGGGTCCGTCCCTAGAGGCCATCGCCTCCCTTTCTTTGTCTTCTTTCTTCCTCCTCTTGCTGCCGCTCGCAGAGGTTCCCGCGTTTGCTCTAGCAGCGGCAAGGGCTAGTTCTTTCTCAAACAGTAATCGGGCACCCTCTCCGAGCTCTTCACCTCTCTCTCGGTCGTAAACCTCTTGTCGAGTGTCCAATGGGATCTGATTCAGAATAAAGATTCCACACGGATGATAGTATCAGCTTTAGTGTCTCCAATCTGTAAGCAAATCACAGGCCGGAGGCCTAGACTGCACGTCTCGGTGACACGCATACGCTACAAGTCAGAGAAAATGAAAAAGGAGTTTGACAAACCTCCATTTCGAATCTCTTCGCATTCGGCTTCCACCTCGCCGAGATCTTCCAACCCTTCTCAGCCGCCCGTTCAGGAACCTCGACATTGTCCGTTACAGGAAATTGAAACAAGTGCAGGTTCTTCCCAAGCGCATGAGACAGATAGATAGGAATTTCGTGTTCGACCGTGTCTTCCTCGTCAGAGTCTGAATCTGAAGCCGAATCTGAACCCTGTTGCGTAGCTGTGCCGGCGGTTGTCATAGGGATTGTCGGAGAGGATTGTGGATTGGGAGCTATAGGAGTCGAACTCGAAGCCGGTGGGTGTTCAGAGGTTGATAAGGCCTGGACCGTGGGATTTGAATGCTGTTGCTTCTCAGGCGAAGATACATGGGTCACCGGCGAGGCGTCCGGCTTTTTAATCGTTCGATTCGCCTGTATATGGCAAAGGAGCATGCCGGTCAGTTCAAATGTAGAATAAGAACAGAGTGCGGAGGAGTGAGACTTACTCGGGTCGCCATCGTAGTGGCTTCTATATTTCCTTCTTGTCGTTGCTTTTGGTATACTGTCAATTCAATAGCTGATTCGAGAGCAATGTCAGCCAGCTATATATCTTCAACTAACAGATGCTCTAGATGAAAGATTGGTCGAACTATGCGTAGAGTTCTGCTGAATTTGTTGGAAGCTAGGTTGAACGTAATGAAGTTGGTCTCAAAATGTAATCTTACGTATGTTGTCTAAGTATTCATATATTAAATCAAAATTCTCTTTTCTCCATCTCTGTCCTCTCAACTTCTCGCAGCCGCTCTCGACTAGCTTCTATCAATCCCCCACCTTGCCTCTATAAAGATCAACAGGAGAGCGAACGAAACTATGGACGGAGTCATCCCTACCGAAGATCCCTCTGCACCAGCTCTGCCGTCCGATGGAGCGGCTACACTTATCTCTGACACGATCGACGCTGCTTCAGACGACCAAGACAAGATTGAGGTCGACAACGAGACCAACAAGGCTGAAGGTCTATCTGAGGAGGAAGAGATAGCGAAAAGGGTGGAAGAAGAGGCGAAAACGAAGGAGGCTGCCGAGAAGGCTAGACTAGAGGCTGAGGTACGGCTTAAGGAGGAGCAGGAGAAGTTTAGACAAGAGCAGGAGCGGATCCGACTGGAACAAATCAAAATTCAGGAGGAAAAAGATAGAGCGGAGAGAGCAACATGGACGGAGACGCTGTATATCCATGTGAGTGGTTTCTCATCTTAGCTTCTCCGACAGAAACAAAAGTATTGATAGTTTGTTTCGTGTTACTTCTGTTCTTTGGCTCTAGAATCTGAATGAGAAGGTCAAATTACCTGGTACGTCTAATCTTCTTGTATCTCATATCCATCAGCATCTTGCTTCTCTCTTCGCCATTGTCACTGCCGACAGAGAGCGTCCTGCCATCTCTTTATTTATTCTTCTGCTCATCAACGACTCACCTTCATGATCGTCTTCTGATACTCTCTGTCTCCTTTCTCCAGTGATGAAACAGTGTCTCGGTTACCTCTTTAAGATGTATGCCCCGGTACTCGACATCGTCGCTCACAAAAACGTTCGAATGAGAGGTCAGGCATTCGTCTCATTTGAGAACAAGGAGATAGCTGCGAAGGCTCTGAAAGAGGTAAAGGGATTTCCTCTGTACGGCAAACCTATGGTTCGTGTTTTCTTTCTCCTTCTTTCGTAAACTCGTCGGACGCGTCTTTCCTACAACCAGCTGATCATGTCCGGGCATCGTTTCCTTGGATCGACAAACAGCAAATTGAGTTTGCACGCACAAAGTCGGACGCGGTTGTGAGAAAACTTGATGACACAGGATTTGACCAGCACAAGGAGCTCCGAAAAGAACAAAAAAGTTTGTCCTCTTCTCTGTCTCCTACCCCAGATCATGAAATTGGATCTACCCTGGGATGGATACTGATTGTCACGATATATCTCTCCGTTTCCTTGAAACCCCATAGAGAAAGCTCGAGTCGATAACCCTCATCGTCAGAGAGAGCAGGCGAAGCGCAAGGCTGTTGCCGATGCAGCTGCAGCCGCTTCTGCAGCCGACCCTACCAGTGGAGAAGTTGGCTCTGCAGCCGGCTTGGTGGCCGCTCCTGTCAAGCGAGTGCCTGTCCAGATGCCAGACGAGTACCTGCCCCCGAATACGACGCTGTTCATCCAGAATCTGGTCGATGGAGTCACAAAAGAAGATTTGGAGGAGCAGTTCTCAAAGTAAGTTCTCCTTTGATCAATTCGCAGGATGACCGTCTACTTATCACTTCCCACCCTGTCTTTCGGATCATTTATTATTATTATTTTTTCCTCTTCGAACAGATACCCCAACTTGGTGGCAGTACGTGTGATTGCTGCACGTCGGGATATTGCCTTTGTCGACTACGCAGACGAGGCAAGTTCGACGCTGGCAAGAGAAGGTCTCAACAACTTTAAAATGGGTCCCGGAGAGGGAGAAGCTATGAGGGTATGTTCTTGTTCATCCTTTTTGAATCTCTATCTACTCTCTGTTAGCCTATTCGAATCCTTCTGCGTCCTCAAATTGTTGACACTGTATACGTATTGCGTTGCCGTTCCTCTTCACAGGTCACGTTTGCTAGGAAGTAAAGTTGGCCGGTCAAGATGTATTATATATTTGTTTCACACTTTGTTCTCCCTCTCTGGCATCCCATTTAAAGAAGATACACAAGAAAGAACGCAAAAGGAATGCTCGAATGACGCGTGTTTTTGAAGGATGAATTGCTACCCGGTATCTGCCTTGGCCCACATCAGATGAAGAGCACTTAGACTTGCTCCCATTTTTCTGTATGCTTTCAAATTCGGACCCACCAAATGATTTTGACATAAAGAAACGTTGCGTACAGTACTTAGCTATTGATATCATCGATCAGTTTCGTTGTGTCTTCAGTGTGTTGGTTAGATTGAAAAATCCATAAGCAGCTGGTTAAGGAAATTAGCCAGGCCTTCTTTTTTCTTTTTTGGGTTTTTGGTTAATCCAGAAATTACACCGTCTGCAACCTTCGACCACTCATCCTCGTTATCACTATTGTCTCTGCTTCCTGAGAAGGACTGAACTCTAAGAAACATACAGATCATGACGTCTTTTCGACGAATAAAACCATCCGCCCTTCCTTCTCCTCCTCCGGGGACAATCGTATGCCCGACCGTTCCCCTGCCCCACTTGTCTACCGGTCTGGCCTCTCTAGATGACGTCCTTAGTCCCGGTCAACCTCTCTCATCTGCCCTACTGGTCCTCACTCCCGATGCTCACTCGGCCTGGGGAAAGCTCATTCAAAGATATTGGATCGCCCAAGGTTTGATCAGCCAGCAAAACGTAATCGTTGTGGGTGCTCAAGACGAGCCTGACGAGCTCGTCAAGGGATGCATGTGGGATGCCAGTGCCGCACAGCAGCAGCAGCAGCAGCAACGACAGAAGGAGAGCAAAGAAGAAGGAGAGCCCAAAGTTGAGAATGAAGACGCTGGTATGGAGAGTGAGGGAGAGGAACTGCTAGACGAGAATGAGGAAGGAAACAAAATCAAGATTGCTTGGAGATATGGTGGGATGAGCAAGTTTCAAACTACGGTGGAAACGAAGTCTTCATCAGGTAAATCTAGCTCCTTCTTTCTCTCCTTCTCACTTGCCCTTATAGTTCTTTATGTGTCTTATCTGTGTATGAACTGACTTGAGATCATGGTATGACATGGTCGTCTAAATCCGACGGAATTTTTTTTTTAACCTTTCTTGCCCATCAAAAGTCAATTCATTCGACTACACTCTGTCTCTTACCCAGAACATTCCCCGCTCGAGGATCACCGACTTGATAGGTTCCCGCCAATTAGCATATGTTCATGTAGATCCCTACACTCTCCGATCAACAAGTAGCAAAGAAGATGATATAGGATCCAGAAGTTCACTTGATGAGTTACTGAATCAAATCAAGGGGATCATCGAGAAAGGACCATACCAGTACGTGCGCTAGTCTCTTGTTCAAAATCAATATCTCTTGAAGTCTCGCTGCTCACCTATGAAATATGGTTGGTGTCTCTGCGATCACGTTTACCTACAGGCGTGGCACAAGCGAATCTCGTCCAACCCAACCTACTCGAGCTCTTCGGATCGCTCTTCCTAACCTGTTTTCGCATTCTTATGGTGACCTAACCCATGCCGTACGTATCCTTCATTTGTCTATAACTCTCTATCGACGTTTGACCTGCTTTGCGGGTTGACTGAAGGCATCTCTTCGTGACTCAATTATTAGGAGATGTTCCGGTTTTTGATGGGTCTACGGTCGATCATCAGACCTGCGCATGTGGCCGTGCTAGTCACCCTGCCTCCTCACCTTTGTGCCGACAAAGCTTTGGTATCTCGGTTAATGTGGGCTACGGACTCGACGATCGAACTCGAGGGCTTCGGCTGTACGTACATATATCTTCTGTGAATATATGCTCTCCTCTCTAACCTCTTCTCAACACCACTTGTTTCCACGATAGCCGATCCAACTCTTCCTGAGCTCTTCTCTCATCACCATGGGTTCCTTCACGTACATGCTCCATTTCATCAACAAACTCTTGCCCCCCCATCTCAAAAGACTTCTACCCTGCTTGGAGGCCGAGGTGGCTCAAACAATTTGGCGTTCAAGTTGAAGCGAAAGGCGTTCGTGGTGGAGACACTTCATTTAGATGTCGAAGGTGGTGTAGGCGAAAGACGAACGACTGCTCCTCCTTCGGTAACTGCTTCTCTAAAAGGCATGAAAGATCTTTCTGTCGGCAACAACGGCAGTGGCGAAGGTGAGGGACACGAGCGCCATGCGCACTCGCATGATCACGATCACGCTCATGGCTGTGGAGAAAAGGAAGAAAGAGGAGCAGGAAGAGTTCGGATCGAAGTCTCGGATGATGTGGAGTTCCCAACCGTCAAGCGAGAACCGGTATTAGACAAGAAGAGCTCACTTTCTGGTCAAGATGCTAAACCGAGAAAGTCAGCAATGAAACGGGTTGGATTTGTGGATCCTTCAAAGCCAGAGATCTATGAATTTTGAACCTTTGTCTCATCGTGTTTTCTGTCCTTCCCGGAGGATGATTCTTGTTTTAGTAGATGTTTTCTTCTTCTTTGGGAGTCCGATGCAACAGAAGCACATGTATAAACATATGAGTAGGATAGGAAAGACAAAGCATAAGGTTATGTAACAAAACGGTTTTGAGAACAGAAGAAAAGAAAAGTGTATATCGTCCGAATATAAAAGGAAAGGGGGAAAGAGTATATACACGAAAGATAACATAAGTACGACGGAACCAGCGTTGGAGATAGGTGTGTAAAGAGAGAGATTACAGAACTACTTCTTTTCAGCCCCGGGGTTGACATCAGCACACCACTCTGGATCATCTCCGTGCTCTAGAACATACTTCTCGTGATCGTGGAGTGCGTGCTTCCATCGACCTTGAAGGATCTGAAGCTGGGATGAGATTCGTCCGTTTGGATCTTGACCGGCGACAGCCTCGGCCGCCCGCATGGCCACATCGAATCTGGAAGCCTTGTTCATTCGAAGCATCGACCACGGACTTGTTGTGGTTCCCTGCTCAATGTAACCGAGGATATCAAACCTTCCTCGTCCGACACGGGCGTTTCGAGAGAACAGCAAGGACGATACATCCTTGGGGAATCCGTGGAAGTTGAACACGACTGGCTTATCGGCGGTGAAGAGCCCCTGGAAAGCGATGGGTGAGAGCGCGTGGGGATGGGTTCCTTCATCTCCAAGGATCATGAGATCAGTCACATTGACGACTCGGACTCGGACACCCTGGGCTTGTAAGAGGTAAGACGCAGCGATGACCTCGAACGTGACTTCGACTCCACAACCGACAAGTACGACATCTGGTTTGATTCCCTCGTCGGTAGAGTACTTTTTCCAGACAGAACCTCCGGCGATGCAGTGCTCTTCTGCTTCAGCCGCATCGAGCCAGCAAGGAGTAGGGTTTTTGGAACCGACGATCAAGTTGACGTAGTTTTTGGACCGCAAGCAATGAGCGATGGTGGATACAGCGGTATTCGCATCAGCGGGAAGGTACACCCTAGTTTGATGGGAAGGAAGAGCGAGAAGAGATCCAATAAAGCCGGGGTTCTGATGACTGTACCCGTTGTGCTCCTGTCGCCAGAGAGTGGAAGTCTCGATGTAGTTCAACGACGGGTTCTTCTCACGCCAGGTGGTCTCCTCGGCGACCTTGACGAATTTTGCATATTGCTCAACCATTGTGGTAACAATACCGAGGAAAGACTCGTAGGAAGGGAACAGTCCGGTTCGTCCAGTTAAGGTATAACCCTGTAGCAGACCTTGAAGAGTGTGCTCCGAGAGCATCTCGGTCACTCGACCACCATTGTTAGCGGTCTCTGGGTCCCATTGGAAGTTTCGGTGGGTGTGTTTAAAGACTCCATCGAGCTTGTTGGAAGCCAGCTCATCCGGAGAGAAGATTCGGAAGCTCTTCTGGTTCTTTGAGTTCTCAACTACTCCCTCAAGGTATGATCCGATGGCCTTCATGGCCGAGACGTCTCCATCCTTGATATCGTGGGTGAACTTCTTCCAGTCAGGAAGATCCAGAGGCTCATACCCACGGTACACGGCCTAACCCATAGCAGGGTGAATTTTGATAAGTTCAGTTGCTCGTAGTGTAAGGCGCTACGATCAAGATTACGATGACAGGCATACCTTGTTGAATCCCAATCTCTTCTCCTCTTTAGCCGGGATAATTCGGAGAGACGCCGCGTTGACGACTTCGGAAGGAAGCGAGCTCGAGAAATCATCATGATTGTTACCGGCCGTATCGAAAAGCTCCCTTGGACCGTAGGACTCCAACCAGTCCTTGAGCACTCCGAGCTCGTAGTCATCTCCGGCAGCTTTAGGAAGAGGGACCTGATGGGCTCGCCAAGAGCCGACCATCTGGACGTCCTTTAGCCGGGCAGGCCCGGTCCAACCCTTAGGAGATCGAAGGATGATCAGAGGCCATCGAGGCTTGGTAATAGGTTTTCCTCCTCGAGCAGCTTTCTGGATTCTCTGAATCTCTCCGTAGGCCCACTTGAAACTGGCGGCCATATCCAAATTGATGCTCTCTTCAAGCTGCTTCTCGGAGGCGTTCTCAGGGAGGTTGGCTCCATACTCGACAATTCGAACCTGGTAGCCGTATCCAGTGTACAAGCACGCAAGCTCGAGGTCGTCCATCGTTCCGGGAATCGTTCGCTCAGAGATCTTGAATCCGTTGACGTGTAGAACGGGAAGGACCGCACCGGACTCGGCGGGGTCAAGGTATTTATGGGCATGCCAAGCGGCGCTGTGGTAGAGAATGATAGATGTCAGAAATAGAGCCACACATAGATAACACGACAAAGAAACTCACGCGGTCGGCCCGGTCTCACTCTCTCCATCACCAACGACAACGACATTAATCCTCTCTGGCTTGTCCATAACGGACCCGAACGCAACGGCAAGAGCGTATCCGAGCTCTCCTCCCTCGTGAATAGATCCAGGAGTCTCAGCATTGACCTGTAGAAATGGATTGGGGAAGTACATGGCATACAAAGATAGTCGGAGGGCGATTGAGTATACCATCATGTTTGAAACCCCATATAAGAGTGCCAGCTTACGTGAGAAGGGAATCCTCCGGGGAACGAGAACGCTCGAATAAGCTACCGATTTACAATGTTCAGTTGAGACACACATCAGTATAGGTTTGAAGCGTTCAGCAAGTCATAGATGAGGATACAGTGAAACCCCTACCTGCTTCAATCCATCCTTATCCCGACCGAACTTTGGGTAGAATTTGGAGATTGCGCCCTCCAAGTAGAGGGTAGCCATGAGCGCAGGAAGACCGTGTCCAGGACCTGTCGTGAAGATGAACCTGATTGAAATTTACGGTATCAGTATCAGGTAAAGATCAAACACAAAAACGTGTCTTTTGTTGAACTTACTCCGCATCAGGAGCGTGTGAGATAAGAACGTTGGTGTGTGCATAGACAAAGTTCAGACCCTGATATCCAGCAGATCGATATGGAAGAACGGGTTAGTCGACAGAATCTGATTACGTCCTGCAGCTTCGATCTTGGCTGGTATGCTCAAGAGATGGAAATAGATGTTCTTACCGGGCAAGTTCCCCAATGTCCAAGGAGTCGTTTCTTGATGTCTCCGTGCGTCAACTCTTCCTCCAACAGACCGTTTGATCTCAAGAAGATCTGAGCGGCAGCGATGTAGTTTGCTGCCTTCTGGAAGGCGAGAAGACCCTCGAGATCGACGGAGGATGCATCCTTCTTGGGATCGATCTGGACGAGAAGCTGGTTGACTAGCGCTGCGTCTAGAGATGAAGCCTTGGGCGCAGTCGATCCATCAAAAGGCGTATGCTCGAACGAACCTCCTTCAGCTGCATCCGAAGCGGTAGAGAAAGGAAGATGAGAAGGTTATCGGTTAGATGGAGGCATCCTTACTTTTGACGGACAAAACTGACGAACCTTGAGCTACAGTGGGAGCCATGGTTCAAGTTAGATATGAATATGTTTATGTGTGTGTGTGTGTGTGTGTGTGTGTGGGGTGAGATCTATGGGTGTGAGGAATGTTTATGTGTTTTCTCCTGGTGCTGAATTTGGTTTGGATGGGCTCGGAAGTCGACGATATAAGGCTACAGATGGGGAGATCGAGAAGGATACAGTTCGGAGTGGAGATGGAGAGGAAGAAGAGAAGAGATCTCGAACGGGATCTATTCCTTATAAAGGTTTCAGCTGATGGAGAAAGAGAAGAAGAAAAGCAAGGATGATGCAGCCTATCCGTCAGGTATGCGGTGACCTATTCTATCCGGATGAGGGCGATCGCAGATCTTTCATCCTTTATAGATCTTCCTTTGTATCTCTGGGTGGTCTGAACATCCTTGATTATATCGTACAACTAACTAGTTCTCTCCCTGTTCAAACATATCTCTTCAACATTCATCCTTCGCCTGAGAAAACTGCAGGGTCCTCTTTCTCTTCCAGCTCTTTGGCTCTTGGATCTCAGATTAAAAGACTCTGCTTTGCGAACTGTCCAACGGGAAGGTTGACGAATTTATTTAAAGTGACGTCACTTTAGTTGACTGACTGTGATCATACATTCATCATTCTTCCCTTTGCTTGACAAATAATTCATTACGCATGCACTCTCAATTCCCAGCGTCCTCTGTTCTCTCAAGAGAAGGCTAGGATAGAAGGTGTAACTATGGGAAGACATTCAGAACAGAAAGAGCATGATAAAGGTAAAGAAGAGTAGTAGAGAGTAAAAGTAAAGGTACGCGGTACAATCGTGTAAGAAATTTCACAAAACAAAGAATAACAACAAAGTAAACACAAGTGTGGAAGAGAGGATAGAAAATAGAGAAAGAACCAGATGAAAAAGAGAAAAGTACAACAGATTTCCATTCAGAGTAACCGCTCATGCTGACGAGTTAGGGCTCTCGATTTTGAATTGGCCGAGGTTAGGAGGGAACGACTGGGTGGGATCCAACCCAGATGCGAGCGATCCTCCAAAGAGAACTTCGCCGTTAGCCTCTCGGAACGCTCGGATTCGAGCCTCAACCTCTGGTCGGAAGTGCTTCATCAGACCCTGAATGGGCCAAGCGGCAGCATCTCCCAAGGCGCAGATGGTATGACCTTCAACCTGCTTGGTTAATTCCAAGAGCATGTCAATCTCTCGTTCGGATCCTCGGCCCTCGACAAACCGACTCATCATCGACGACATGAGCGTCGTTCCCTCTCGGCAGGGAGTGCACTGACCACAAGACTCGTGCTTGTAGAACTTGGCGAACCGGGCGATCGCGTTCACGATATCAGTCTGCTTGTTCATCACAATGACAGCTCCGGTTCCGAGACCAGACCCAAAGTCCTTAAGAGAGTCATAATCCATCAGAGCCTTCTCGCAGTCAAGTCTGGGCATGATCGGAACGGATGATCCTCCAGGAACGATACCGAGTAGGTTGCTCCAACCACCTCGGACACCACCACAGTGCTTCTCGACAAGCTCCTGCAGAGGGATCGACATTTCCTCCTCGACCACACATGGATTGTTGACATGCCCACTGATGCAGAATAACTTTGTGCCCTGGTTTCTCTCCCGACCGAACGAAGCAAACCAAGATCCGCCCCGTCGAGCAATCGTCGGTGCCACAGCAACGGTTTCCACGTTCGCTACCGTTGAGGGGCATCCAAATAGACCGACATCGGCCGGGAAAGGTGGCTTAAGTCTCGGCTTGCCCTGTTTACCCTCGATCGACTCGATCAACGCAGTTTCCTCCCCACAAATGTCTTTTTTTTTCGTTTGATTCAAAGAAGATCAAATAATGATTCAGTATTCAGCGATGGAACATGGCGACAGAGCAACCATACTCACAAGCTCCGGCACCCTTATGCAAGTAGACGTCAAAATCGTATCCAGATCCACAGGCATTCTTGCCGATCAATCCAGCCTTGTAAGCCTCGTTGATTGCTTGCTGAACGTGAGAGGCCTCTTGGAAGAATTCTCCTCGGATGTAAATGTAAGCTGCAAATGCATAGGTGATGAAACGGTTAGCTAGTGGTAGTCTGATAAATTCACTCAAAACAAGGATATGATGGACTTTACCAGCAGTAGCGTTCATGGCTCGTCCAGCCACCAAGCATCCTTCGACCAATTTGTGAGGGTCTCCTCGCATGATTTCTCGATCCTTGCAGGTACCCGGCTCTCCCTCATCGGCGTTGACAACGAGGTATCGGGGTCTAGACCGGGATTAAAAGAGATGTGAATAGGTCAGGCCTCATGTCTCTTCAGCCCTTTTTGTGTCCAGCAATAAGAAGATCGCGATTCCCCAAGAACAAGAAAGAGAGGCAGAAGATGGGAAAAGACTACCAACCGAGGATCCTTCTCCCAACCAGGTTTGTTCATAAAACTCCACTTCAGTCCAGAAGGAAATCCAGCTCCTCCTCGGCCTCGAAGACCAGAGGCCTTGACGGTGTCAATGATCCAAGAATCTCCTTTGAGAAGGATTTCCTTTGTCTTATGCCAGTCTCCTCGGGACTGAGATCAGAGAGAAGATGCCGAGCGGTTGATCGATCAGACAGGACCGAGTACAAACGACGGATTGTAAGACGATAAGAGATCAAGACAAAAGGAAGAAGAAGAAGAAGAGAGTCGGATGAGAGAAAGAGTAGATATTGATTAGTATGATCGATTTGGATAAAAAGTAGCGAATCATCCGATCCAGGTAACTTATTAACCCTGCCACAGATGTAGAGGCTAAAAACTCACTTGAGCACCCTTCAATCGCCAATCATGTTTGTTGTAAGCGTTTGTAAAGATTCGATCTTGATCTTTGAGCCCGCCGTAATGTCTGACGGGTGGTGCTTCGGACGCGGTCGCTAGAGATCGAATGCTGGGAGTGACAAGCCGGACGGAGGATGGGCCGGACTGAGAGACGACAGCTAAAAATGTCAAAAACGCAGATGGGAATACAGCCAAAGAAGAGATCGCTCGATCCGGGTCAGCTTCTTTTTTTTCTTCTTCCCTCCTGACGAACAATCGCTCCAAGCGAAAAGGAAAGGAACAAACCCTTGAGATAACTTCGACTTGTGTTTCGAAGCATACTTGTCTTTCTTTTCTTTTCCTTACAGTGAGTGAAACGAATGGGATTAAAAAGGAGACAATGGATGGGATGTAGTTGTGGGGCAGTAGAACGCGTGTCGGTATCTTCTACACAGACCAATCGACGGGGGGCTTATTGTGGACACCCCTTATGATAACTTAGTTAGACAACTAAATATTCAAATAAAATTGAAATCACAGAACCTATCCTGTTTAGTTATCGTACTCTGATAGTGTGTCTTGTTCATCAATATCTCTGTCTCGTCTTGTGAAGAAGGAAGGAGAACGATCAATGCTCCGAGTCAACCGTTAGTACCATGCTGTGCGAAAGTGTTCATATTAAGATTATAAAGGATGTATCTAAAATACAGTGATGGCGAAGAATGCAGCAGATGATGATTATAGATCAAGTGAGAGATGGTGATACATTCTGCCATGAAATGCAGAGAACTTGTAGGTACTGAAAGGAGCGAACAAACAAGCGAGACGAAGAAGAAAATGCTCGGACGGGAGGTTTGCTGACAAAAGCAAAACCAGCAAGAAATCAGGTATCCATGATGGCGTCTGACGGGTGGGCATCTAAGAGGTGAGTGTCCTGCTGAGCCGAGAAAATCAGAGATGTCCGTTGGTCCGTCTCCTGGTGTCCCAACCCATTCTGCGCTTCGCTCAACTCGACAAATGGACTTGATAATCCTAAAATCCCGTCTCCTTCTTTCAATCCCGGACTGTTCAATGACCAGGGAACCGAGCCCAATCTCCAGTCGAGAGATTGGTCCGGCAAGGATAGCGTCAAGTGGGAGGGTGGCCTGGTTGAAGTCGCTGCAGACTGAGAGAAGGGAAGCGCCGGTCCTTCTTTTTTGCTCGAAGAGTCTTCAGGTCGGGTCTCGGTCTTTTGACGTTTGCCAGAGGGAGCAAAGATGATTGGTCCATTAAAGTTCGGTTGAGACGGTGTAGTTTCAGGGGAGGGCATGGAGGATGTCAAAGAGGACGTGGAAAACTCCTTGACCGGGGTTTTAGATAGGGTCTTCGTCTCGGCTGAGAGTACGTCGCTTGTCTGTGAGTTATTGGCTATTCCGACTAGATGGTCATCATCGTGGTTATCATCATCCGCCATATCGACCGAGGCGTAAGCAGCCAATCCTCCGGCCATCGAGGCACTCCTCGTGAGTCGACCAACCGTCCGGGCTTTCAAGACTTTTACTCCCTGAGAATCTTGAGTTGTGGTAATAATGACAGGCTGATCGATAGCACCTGAGCCTGATTTCAATGCGCCAGTGGTAGCCGCTCTGACATACGGGTTTACGTGTGCGGTTGAAGAACCAATGATAGATGCTGACCGACGGAGATTCCGACGGAGGTTATATTTGTGCTGTGGCTGTGGTGTACTTTCTTGTTTCGATGGCGGATGGACCGAGGAAGGGGGCGTAGAAACGGTAGTAGGTGGAGCGGAAGCCGGAGGAGAGGTCGGAGGAGAGGTCGAGGGGTAAGAGGAGACTATAGGAAGTGGGATGGATGTGCTCGTTGGCGTGACAGATCTTCGAAGGGCCGACGGAGGGAGGGGTAGTGACGTCGTCAAGGGCAGTAACTCTCCTTTTAGACAGAGAAAGACGTGAAGCATATGGGAACCAAGACGTTGATATGTCAGATTATGTTCTCTTTGTAGGCGCGGACACATAAGATGAGGGTTTTCAGAAGACTCACGGTCTTTTCCTTTCTTTTTCGTTCCCATCTTTAGCTCGAGCCCGGATTCTAAACTGGCAGCTGTTGGGGTACGGTCTCCAGTAATAAAATCTGGTTTTTCCAACACTAGGGGCTTTCCTAAGTCGACTGGCATTGACTTTGGTGAAAGCTCGGGTCCAAACATGCTAAAACCTGTGGAATGACTCGGTATGAAACTGGTGGACGACGGAAGGGGAGCAATCCGAGATGTCTGTTGTAGCTTGGCCGAAAGACTGAATGAAAAGACGAAGAAAAGGCGGAAGGATGTCAGGAAAAGGAGGAGGAAGAGAAAGAAAGAGAAGAGGCCCAGAACGAGATCACCAACTTACTTGAGAACTTTTCTTCTGCCTTGGCTGAGATCAGGTGCACCTGCCTGATCCAAGAAGTCCATACTGTTCTGTCTTGCCATCCCTGGACGGATGATCCCTCCACCAGGTGAGAACAGCACGGTCTGGTCTGCCTGTGGATTACCTGGCATCCGAAGTGGCAAGAACGGATTCCCATTGGGAGTCGCGTACGGAGACATGAATATGGCGATTGTGCCAGTCTTAATCAAACGATGGTAAGAGATAAACCTGTCTGGCTGTCTATCTGTCTGTTTGTTCGCTCGTCTACCTATGTGAAACACGAACGCAAAGAAGAAAGGCCGAGATAGAAGGAAAACAAGATGGAGGTTTGGTATGAAACAATGTTGAACGACCACGCGCGACGGATCCGATACGCCCAGACCGACGAAAAAAGACCGTTCAGCCGAAACGATCGGCAGAATCGAGATCGAATTTTTCCATGCATGTGGCGATGTATCCCGTGATAACACAGCCTTTCAGGGCAACCCTAACAGTCATCTATCTTCGGTTTGGTGCGATAGGAACGAATGTTTATCTCGTTAACTTGACCATGTCACCCTGTACATTTGCCTTCCCTTTGCCATCGCGTTTAGAGACTCAGCTCCCACTTAGAGAACCACATGCAGATCTTTGCCTGACCACATACTTTCTTCCAACGGATGCTCCTCAGATGGTCGAGATCCTGAACAAGAAGGATGTGTCTTGGAATTTGACCGGACCGCCTTGGCCGTATACGTTGCAGATGGCTGAAGAATGGATTGCAACAGCAGAGGAAAGGTTTAGGTCTGGAGCTGCACGAAGAGGTCCCATCGGTGTGTATTTATTGACTGTTCGATTTATCGGCGTACTGACTCACTGATTCGTTGACTGGATAATATGCAAAGTCATCCGAACAATCGAATCGTTATCCTCTTCATGTCCAAAGTTTCTGGGAACGATCTGCTTAGTATCAAATCCGTTTACTCATATTCAAGATCTCTCCCTCCGAGCAGAACGAGCGGCAGAAAACCTGGCAAAAAAGGAGGACGAAAGATCTTGGGCGGTAGGCTATTATTTGGATCCTGCCTGGAATGGAAAGGGTGTGATGAGCGTATGTGTTTCATCATCTTTGCCCTCCTATTCTCTCGCGTAGCTTATCTGCCTTGGTTTGATGTAGACCGTACTAGAAGTCCTCCTAGAGTACTATGTCTATCAAGAAAATCTTGACCCTCGACATATCATCGGTCATGTCTTTGCTGATAACATTGGTTCGATGTCCGTGTATCTTTCTCTTTCCAGAGTTTACTGTTTCTATCACTGACGTTACCTGTCCATTTTAAATAAACAAACAAACGACAACAGTAAAGTCTTGATGAAGAACGACTTCCAACCAATCTTTCTCTCCCGTTCGACCGTGCCACTCTCGGAGAGTAAACCCGGTCAATCGTGCGACATGTGTTGTCTAGCCTGGGTACCTGAGAAGCATATTGGGTATGACAAATCTCTCTGGACTGAGGGTAGGCTGGAACCCTTCAAGTTCCCAGCTCCTTCTCCTCCTAAATAGTGAGGATGTGTTGCCCATGACGAAGCTAGAGTTCTCTGTTTATAAATTTATATTGTTTCGGAAAGCGCATTCATATACACATAGGGTATCTACAAAGAAAAGAAAAATAAACAAAGAACGAAGAGAAAGAACACTAAATAAGACACCTTGGGTCAAGAAGAGTCTGACTCTATGTCCTCTATGAACCGTACCTAATCGGTCAATTCCGTTTTTCGACTACGGCCTTGTCTGACCGCTTCCGCCCAGACCGGTGCCACAGCCGGGTGAGACCTGATCCTCGACTCGACCAATACATCCTCCATCTCTCTATCCAACAGACGTCGTAGCTTGTCGTCAACCGTGACGGCCCCAGCCTTATCCGGCGTCGAGAGAACAGGGAGGAGCTCGGCGTGGTAAATCCTAGAAGCTTCATTCTCAGCTACTCCAACCAGCGCTTCCACTCGATCCATCCACTTTCCGACAGAGTTCTCCTCGTCCGTGCCTCCACTCGATCTAGTTTCAACTACTGGAGAAGGGAAGATCAACGGCCCGAGCTGGTTGATACACAGGTTGAGCGCTAGGTAGAGTTCATGGAGAAACAATACGTGTTGATACTGAGTTCTCGATGGAAACAACCTTGTTAACACTCGGTTCGGAAACGGGTGGAATGATGATAGGTCACCATCGGCGGCGTAAGGGGTTGGGAAGATCAGAAGGGAAAGTTCGAGAAGAAGAAGCGTGGGAAGCGTCAGATTTCGCCACTGTATTTCGCCGAAAGAGGGAAGAGAAAGGAAGCCGAACATAGCACGTTAGTCTGGACGCTTGCTTTAATAGGAAATATAATAAGCCTTCTCGAGGGACGACAAGAGAGAACGAACGTAGATGATATCAGCACCTCCGTTCGAGATGAGGGTCATGAAGGCAAGAACCCCAGCAGACACGACGTAAAACATGAAACTACCCATCAGACCACGGAAGAGATACTCCCGCTGGGTGACCAGCCCTTTCCAATTCATAACTTGCTCTCCAAATCTGAGCGAAAAGAGAAATCAAAGTTGAGACACTTTGAGATCGAGTAGATGAGGAATGAAGAGGTGAGGTCCTCACCGGTCATATGCCCATCGTTTCCCTTCGTCATTCAATCCGTCAAATGCTCTCCTCCCTTCGACGAATCTCTTTTCGATCTCCTCTCTACCTCCAAACACAATATCCCTTACTCGATCTGGATGGTTCTTTTTCGCCCAAGCTTTCCATCCATCCTTTAGCACCCTTTCGACTCCTTCTTCACCCTGTCTTTCGGGACTGAACGACGATCTATCCAGCCCAAGGATCTGGTAGAAGTTGCCGGCAGACGAGAGTCGAAGGTGGGAGGAGATTAGGGTGTACGCGATGTACATCGAAATGAGCGCAATGTGAATTTGCCGAATCTTTTTCGGTGTCTTGAGCGAAGGAGGAAGAGGAAGAGCGTTTATGAGAGGAGGAAGTAAAATAGGCGCAAGGTGGGTAACTGATTGTACAAGGGAGCTGAACAGGCCGTTAGTTCTGGAGCGATCCTCGATCTCACAAGGATAAGAAAAGACTTACTAAAGGTCGACATGGTGTCGTCAATCTCTATTGGTAGATATCCCCAGCTCGACGTTCTTTAAAGAGGACAAGTATCAAAGGGAGTATGTATCAGTATCTTGAACCGAAATTTCATCAAAGATATAGACCCCCCCAAAGGATCGTTCTTTCCGCTCAGTGAACCCGAAGGTCTCTTGAATATTGAAATCAACCGTCTCCCTTGCCGCGAATCTTTACACGGCTAATTCTGAAAGATACCCATTCACCGCAATCGCTCTCTTCTTCAAGTGGTTATTCCCTTCTGCTTCATCTGTCTCCCTCAACTCCTGCATCCTCTCTTCTACGAACTGATTCCCTTCTCTGTCAGCCTAAGAACGTTCGCTCTGTCTGGACATCGTTTCGACCCTTCACCAAGAGTACAGAAGAATATGAAGAATGTTTGCTCCGGAATCCTCACGCCAGTATCCTGGAGAGCTCTCAGGAAAAGCGCTGAAACGGTGCAACCGTTCCTTGCACCCCTCGAACGGTCCTCCGCTCTTCAAGGTCTAAAACCGGTTCACTGCTGCCCCTTGGATGAGACTCGAAGAGGGAAGAGAAGCCGTTGAGGGAAACAAAAAAAAGTGGAATGAATGTCCCCTCCAATAGCAATGCCTCTGCTGGTTCCACCCCGCTTCCCTTGAGTCTCTAGGGAAAGGGGCTCGGCCTATCCTGGAGGGATTTTGGGTTGGGAGGAACGAAACGAAACGAAAACAAAAGAGAAGACAAAAGAAAATATGTAAAGTCGCCCTTTACCACTATCACTCCACTGAATCGACCAAACAAGGTCGGGAGGAAAGGGTCTAAAAACGAGTGTTGTGGTTTGATGACCGTCCGGCCTTACATTCCATAAGACATCTCGTTCTGACCAGAGGAAAGAAGAGGAGTGTCCGCTCGGGAAGTAGCTCTTGCGAGAGAAATTCGATTCGGACGGTGGCAAAGAGGATATTGAATCGACACAAAAGAGCAAGCGATCTTGGTGTTGACGATGAGATGGGATGAACAGAGCAAAAGAGAAGGCAGAAGTAGGGAAGAAGAGAAAGATTGGAGCAGAACCAAGAGAGAAACCTCGGGAAAGAAGAGTGTAGAGATGTGTTGAGTGAGATCTTTCACTAGAGTTGACCGTGTAAGGAGACGACAAGGAGGCACCTTCATCCCTTTTACTAAATACCATCATAGCGATGACCATCTCCTTTGTTTGGGGGGGCGAAAAACATGAGAACACGACAAACGAATGAAGACTAAACCTTACACAAGATGTTTGAGAGAGAGAGAGAGAGTTGCCTGTACAGAGTGAGTGAGAGTGAGTGAGAGTGACTGTAAGAGTGCAAGCCGAAGGGAGTGGTTATGAAAGTATCACAGTCGATAACAGACACGTGACTTTAACCTTATACAACAAGATAACTTGGCTAGATATCAACAAACAAATCATAAATTCTCCCCGGGAACTTCCGGCTCTTCCCGGTTTCCTTTATAACCGGAGAGTTCTATCGAGCTTTAAGAGAAACACTCATCGTCTCTGCACCTCCTCTTTCATCTTCTTTCTACAAACATCCATTCCGTCAATACCTCAACCCCTTGATCCATGCTAGTCAGAAGAGCACCGTTCTCGGTTTCTAGGCGATCGCTCACTCAGTTAATCTCTACTCCGTCTCTCGCTGTTCAAACTATTGTAAGCTTCTTCTTCTTGTTCTTCTTTCATAGCTGTTACCTTTCCATCAGGTTGTTCTTTCTTTCCGTCCCTCTCTCCGGTACAAGACTGATAAAGACTTGTTGGCCCGGAATTTATGTTTATCAGGCCATGCCCGCTAAAAGATCAGCCTCAACGGCTACACCTCCACCTCTTCCAAAGGAGGACCCTACTCAACCGGCCATGCTTCGGTTTCAACCTCATCTGCCCAACCTGCCGGTTCCTCCTCTTGCAAAGACGCTCGACCTGTACCTGACCACTATCAAACCTCATTTGACACCCGAGCAGCTGGAAGCCTCGACTCAGGTCATCAAGCAGTTTGAGCAAAGTGACATCGCGAAAACTCTACAGACCAGGTTGGAAAACCGAGCGCAGAACGAGGGCAGGGATAGTTGGCTAAGCGACTGGTGGAACGAGGCTGCCTACATGGGTTACAGGTTCGTACGGCTCTATGAGAGAACTACGATTTATGCTTACGATTGTCAGTTGGTCCGGCTCGTCTTGGAAAACATGATGCAGGGATCCAGTCGTGCCCTACGTAAACTACTTCTATACACACAGAGGAACGGGCGGAGAAGATAAAACTCAAGCTCGACGAGCAGCTGAGTTGATCCGAGCCACTGAGGTCTTCAGAGACTTGACGGAGAGGTTGGTCACTTCGCATCTATTTCACACACACACAGAAATCTGACTTTAATTCATCATACACTATACTGTTTTGCAGCCAAAACTTGGAGCCAGAGCGAGTTCGGGTCACGCCGCTTTGCATGGACTCTTACAAGAATTTGTACGCGCTCTCCAAAGGTTGTGTCTACTTGATAGAGCACAGACACTCCACTAACCTATGGTAAATCTAGGTTCAATGCTTCTCGGATTCCAACTATTCCTGTCGATACGAGCAAAAAGTATCCTACAGCCAAGGGTCAAAACGATCATGTTATCGTCCTAAGACGTAACCGGATCTTTGCTGTTCGAGTTGGAGGATTGGGGGTTCAAGAAATTGAACGGTAACCTGTTTTCATACATCTATCTTAATAAGTTGCTCTTAGACTTATGCTGATTTTCAATTGGTACATCAGGCTGTTCCAAGATGTGATCGATACGGTCGGTGACAAAGAGGGACCTCCTGTAGGTTTGCTCACAAGCCAAAACAGAGATATTTGGGCCGACGTTCGTCTATTTCCTTCTTGCGCATGATATCTGATCTCTTGACGCTTATGTGACCATCTAATCGATCGACATATATCTTTAACGCTTCAGGCCAGGGATCATCTTATTTCTGTTTCTCCATCTAATCAAGAAATCTTGGAGAAAATCCAGTCATCAATATTGGCAGTCGCGCTAGATGACGATCATCACGCTACCCATGCTGGCGGACAGAGTCAGCTCGAAGACCGAAGCTGGAATTTATGGGTTGGTAAGGATGGAGAGAACAGATGGTTCGATAAACATCAATGTGAATACATTTCTTCATCTGGTTTGCACACAACGCACAAAGCTGATATAAGCACAACCGGTGTCTGCCATTCATCAGTCATCATCACACCCTCGGCTCACTCTGGTTTCAATGGGGAGCACTCCCTCTTGGACGGAACACCTACACTCAGAATGAACGAGTTCGTTCTCGCCTCGCTCGCCCAAGGCCGGATTGATCTTGAGCCGAAGGGCTCGGCCGCTTGGGGCGAGAAAGGAAGGAAGCCAGTCGAGTTAGAGTGGGTACTGGATGACAAGGCGCAGAAGGACGTCAAAGAGGCAGGGAATGCTCACAGAGAGCTGATGGGCCAACACACCATGGAGGTTTGTAAATTTCCATTTTCTTATACCCACTCATTGATGTATCCTTGATCCTGACCGCACTGTTGACTGCGCGCGGCCTCATGAATAGGGGCTTCACTACGAGGGATACGGAAGTGAGACCATTTTGCCTTTGTTTCTTTCTCCCTGTTTCACGTTCTAATCATAGGGGTTTCTTAATCACTTTTATAATCTAGAGGCTCTGATCAAGAAGTTCAAGACGTCTCCAGATGCATGGGCTCAAATGGTCAAGCACCTAGCCTTCTACAAGCTCGAAAACCGGATGGGAGTTTGCTACGAGTCTGCACAGACCCGGAAATTCAAGCTTGGCAGAACTGAGGTGATCCGAAGTTCTTCTCAGGAAGCTAAGGAGTGGATAGAGAGCATGTTCAGGCAAGGAGAAAGTGTACGTCCACTAGCTACATTCACGTAGAGATGTGTTTTATTAAAAGACTAGAAACTCATCCTTTCTAGTTTTGTTCCGATTCGTCAGGACGCCAACCGAGTAGCTCTCTTCCGTAAAGCGGCCACGCGACATCTTCAATACGCTGCACTCGCCGCCGACGGCCAAGGAGTTGATCGACATCTCTTCGGACTCAAGAAGCTTCTGAAACAGGGCGAACAGACACCAGAGATCTTTACCGACGTGGCTTTCGGAAAGACGAATCACTGGGAGATGAGCACATCCTCGTTGCTGAGTGACTACCTCGATGGATGGGGTTATGGAGAAGGTCTGTCCTTCCACTTTGAAGATGGGTACCACTCGTATCTAAATTTCGCATACTCAACTACAAAATCTTTCTTATTTGCTTGATTGGACTTTCTTTCAGTCGTTCCTGACGGATACGGTCTCGCCTACTCTGTTGGTGACAACTTCCTTCGATGGATCATCACAGCTCGTAAAGAGATGAGAGCAAAAGAATACAAGGAATGTCTGATCTGGGCATGCGAAGAAGTTCGAGCCTTGATGGAACGAGCGGAAGGAAGCGCTGAGCAGGGAAAAGCAAAGCTCTGATTTTCTTCCTTGGGCAGCTTGCGCTTGGGTTTCATACACAAAATACATTTTGGCCAAAATGGCGATGCTTAACAGGGAGTATTTGTACAGTCTTTTTTGTTGTAGTCTGAAGTTCGATCTTGTTGTGCTGCTACAAGACATTTGTTGTCCTCTTTCTACAGTTCACGCTTTCGTATATCTTCTCGTTTGTTTAAAAGTGTGTTGTAAAACTCTTTGCTTTCGTTATTCCTCTCTTCTCTCTTTTATTTCTTTCCACAACCGTTATCCTCACTATGGATCTCGTTGATATCCATGCGTCTACACGAGTTCTCTCTGAATGAAATTCGCCCCTTCGAACTGAAGCAGAGTTGCTGGCGCAAACGGTTAAATCTCTTCTGCAAGATCATAGGATTATAGCACATATGATAGATTAATAATACAGCGGATCATACTGTCCATCTTGGAGAGACCAAGACGAGATGGAGCGCAAACCAAAACACTCTTGTTCTGGCTTCTGTCTTGATGCATTTGAAAGCTTAGACAAGAAGAGAGGGATGGCACAACGTTCTGTGCAACACATTTTAAGTGAGGCAGCCCAACAGTCAGGCCGTTTATTCTTCTTCTTCGCTGTCCTCTTCCAACATCTCTGTTTCCCTGTGTTCCAAAAGAAAGAAGACATAGGAATTGCGATCGAGAAAGACGGAGGAACGGAATGAGGGAGGGACTTAATCAGCAATCAAGGCCGTGGCTCAAACACATGAGGATAAGAATACGTACTCAACACGATGAAGCTCTCGTTCCCTCTTTAATCGTCTCTTCTCAGCCGCTACTCTTTTAGCCAATGCTCTATCTTCCTGAGTCCTCGCAAAATTTCCATTGTGGGTCATCACCGAAATTATAGACATAAGCAGATATATATGCGGGTCAGACAGATTTTTTTTTTCGATAAGGAAGTCAATAATTATGAAGGATAGGAAAATATGCAGACGAACCCGCAGAGAGTCTCGGTTGATCATAGCTACGCATCCTGTTTGAGGACATTGTCTACTTGAACGCCCGATGTATTCGTAAATATTCGTCTTGGAGAATGAATGTGGGCAGACCGTTCTATCGATGCATTCAGTAAGAAACGAAGTGATGAGAAAAGAACGAATGGAAAATCGGCTTGACGTATTGATAAATGAGGGAGAGATTAAGACGAACGATGAAACAGGATCGACTAGGAGAGTCAGGCTGAGCGGACACTTGAAGTTTTGAGTCATGCCTCCTACTTCTATCTCTTCGTCCGAATCTGATTCACCCGTGCGCTCATCTGCTTTGGTTGATGGATCAGAAGGGAGAGCATTATCAGTCTTTGATGGAAAGAGCTTGAAGAAAGAAAAGAAATCGATCATAGATATTAAGACAATATACGAACCTCGAGGGAAGAATGTAGACATGGGTGGCATGGGCTCTTGTGCATGGGAAGATTCCTACATCGTACGGTCAGACAGTCAGCCTTTATGTCATGAATCCCTGCTTAAAGAATGACCGAATTACCCAAACAGCTTCCCGGAACTGGACGTAAGGTTGTGATTTCATATCTTGTATATCCAGAGGAGCATATGTAATAGTCAGTCTAAATCGATCAGCAAAGCTTGCAAAAGACAGTATGTCGCACATTTTGTTCTAGGGTTTAAACTCTTATACTCATCCTCTTTCTCCTGTGATGTCTTCCGATAGATGTCCTGCGCGTCCGTCTGAGCAGGATATCAAATCCAAAGTCAACAAACGATTGGCTAAACATTATGCTGAATGTAGTTAAACCAAAAGAGATTCAAGGCAAGAACTAGAATGAACTGACAACCTCTTCACCATCCTGCAAGGCGGTGATCAGATCTTTGAGCACGTCCTGTCTGATCTGAACGAATGCAAGCTCATCTAGCAGCTGTCGAACGGAACTGTCAATCTCTTCAAAACTGTTCTAGTAGGGTAACAAATGCAAGGGGAGGCGCAGACGATTAGTTTACATATATATTTGCGCATTAACACCAAGTTGGAGAGACAAAGAGCGTACAGGATTCTCATTGAGGTTGGCCTCGGCAAACAGGGTCGCTGTGTCCTTAAGATTCAGTAAGGATGTGTTAAGGGCTTTGCCGACGACAGCCCAATCTTCATGGAGTTTGTTCAGCTGCTCCCCATAACAGCAAGCGTAGAGAATACATACAAATGCCAGGGAAGAAAGAGAGAAATTCATAGACGAGGGCCCAGAGCAAGAACAAATTCAGCTTCTCACTTCTTTCAATTAGAGGCCTAGATGTTCGAGACGCCGAGACGTCTGGAAATCAGATAACGACAGCTTCCAGCTCACCTTAGCGCTCAAGCTCCCATCAAATGTCAAAGGCCTCGGCTGGAACGTCTCTACTGTGAGACCTCTTTGTGCAGAAGTTTGAATGGCAATTTCGGTTTCCTCATGAGTTTCTTCCCTTTGGTTGACGGTCGAAATCTGCTCTCTCTGGCGCCTAACTGTCGATCCTGAATACGAGTCCTCAAACTCTACTTTGGGTATCTAGGTGCATATATCGAGAATGCATTTGACACCACAGTTGTCAGACCAACAGGCTGGATTGAATAAAGTTTCAAAGATTTCTAGATATGTAACATGAAAAGGAAGTCTTACCTTAGTTGCTCTAGCCATGATGCTAGCTCTATAAACTACTAGCTCTGATGAGGAAGGACTGTTGGAAGCAGAGGGAGGAAGATGTAAGGAAGACGCGTCTTCTTTTGAGCGTCACACGCGTGAGCGCGCCAGCTTACGTCAGCAGATTATAAGTGACTACCCTATCAAGGCAATTTTTTGGTTAACCTCCCTTCCTTTCTTTTTCTTCCTTTTCTTCTAACAACCGATCAAAGTTGGAGTCCTGCTTTCCCACAAAAACGCCATAAATCTCAGTCATGGCACCTAGATTGACCAACTCTTCATCGAGTTCATCAAGAAAGCGGAAGACGTCCGAACCTTCCAGCTCTTCGGGCGCCTCTACATCAAAGCAACCTCTTGAAACTCTGACCGGTAACCTCGTTCTAGCAGGCGACGACGATGATGAAGAGCTAGAAGACGGAGAGGGAGCCGACCCAGAAGACAATGACGAGGAGACAGAAGCCTTCCCGGAACTTAACCTAGAAGATTCAGATGAGGAAGATTCAGATTTCGAGGCAGACGATGAGTCGGATAACGGTGTGTTGGAAGATGAAGAGGACGGCTCGGAGTCTGGATATAATTCGTCCGATTTAGATGGTTCGGATGATGAGGATGGGAACGGAGCGTCGACCTCCACGCCCGGGACATCTTTTACTTCCTCCTTGAGAATGGCCGACCGAAGAAAAGCTTTCGAGAGAGAAGCTTCCCCAATATCAAATTTCATTCAGGAAAATACTGAGAAGCCGGACGAGAGGGATGCTTCGATCGTGCTTAAACCGTTCGACCCGTACAAGGGACGGATGGAGGTCAGTGAGCTGACGGGAAGGCCGAAGATGGTTTATGAGGATATTGAGGCTGGGTACGGAAGTGAAAGCAGTACTGAGGATGTAAGTCCACACATCCGCCCGATGGTTCTTTGTTAACAGATACACGCTACAATGTTAGAATGTGACTGATAGCACCAGGGCGCCCTAAACTCATAACCATCAATCATTTCAATTTGCTAGGCCCCCAACCGAGTAGGAGATATTCCAGATCACTGGTACGACGATTTGCCTCACATTGGGTACGATATCAATGGAAAGAAAGTCATGCGGCCAGCAGCAGGGGATGAATTGGACAAGTTTTTGGCTACCGTTGAAGATCCTGATTCATGGTCAGTCTTTCTCTCACTCAACGATCTTTGGAAAAAGTTGCGTCTCATTCACGAAATCTGATGTATAAACTCCTTTTGAACTTGAAAACAGGACTTCCGTTCAAGACAAGCTTCTGCAGACTAATGTGAACCTGACAGACGCCGAGCTGGACATCATTCGACGACTGCAGAAGGGAGAAAACCCGGACGAGAACTACGACCCGTACGCACCGACAGTGGAGTGGTACACCAGTCAGACGATGACCATGCCTTTGAACGGACGAGCAGAGCCTAAGTCGAGATTTGTTGCTTCCAAGTGGGAGCACAAAAAGGTACGGATCGTCTTTCATCAAGTCTCCCTCCTATAAAAGACATATATCGAGTTTACAAACTTTGTTGTTAAAACTATCATACCTGTCTACCTTTAATTAACAGATCATGAAGATTGTCCGAGCCATCCGACAAGGCCGAATCATCCCTCAGAAGCCCTCAGTATCAAAACCACAGTTTTTCAACTTGTGGTCTAATCAGGATGCCGAGCCCGCCGCGCACGCCATGCACATGCCCGCTCCTCAGCAACGTCTTCCAGATAATTCAGAATCATACAACCCGCCAGCTGAGTATCTGTTGGACGAGGATGAGAGAGAAGAGTGGCTCGCCCAGGAGAAGGGGGATCGAAAGAAGGACTACATGCCCGCGAAGCACGATGCCCTCCGAAAAGTCCCTGCCTATCACGAGTTTGTTCAGGAAAGGTTCGAGCGATGTCTGGATCTGTACCTTGCTCCTCGAATGAAGCGAACAAGATTGAACATTGACCCGGAAAGCTTGGTACCGAAGCTGCCGGAGCCCAAGGAGCTTAAGCCGTTCCCGACGATGAGCGGAATGCGATACGTTCACCCGAGTGGAGTTAGGGTCAGATGTGTAAGTGTTGACCCGACAGGAATGTGGGTTGCCACAGGCGCGGAGGATGGTGTGGTCAGGGTCTGGGATCTGGCAAATGGAAGAATGAGCTGGAAATACGAGGTTGGCAAATCTGCGGTGTTCTCTTTGGATTGGTGCCCTGACAAGTCGGTCGGATTGATCGCTGCTACTCTGTGCGTTTACTCTTTCGGCTGCTCGATTTTGTCTTTGTTTGTTGTAATTGCCTTTCTCACCATTGAACTTTTACATGCCATGATCTATCCACAGTGAGAACAAGGTTGTTCTACTCTCTCCTCTTCCCTTATTGAATCCCAATCTGGCACTAGCATCATCCACGACTGCTCTTCGTGCAGTCACCGGAGCATCAACCGAGGCACCTAAGGCAAACGATATTCGATGGGCTCGAGGATCCGAGGTTGAGCGAAGGAAAGGTATGCTTGTGTTGATCGAAGTCCCGGGAACCCCCAAGCAGGTTACTTGGCACAAGAAGGGAGACTACTTCTCGACCGTTGCCAGTGATGGTATGTACTCTTGCCCTTTCGACATTCCTGACTTTTTACTGACAGACCTGGTGTATACGTTGTCCGTTCATTCACTCTTAGGCGCGAACATGTCGGTTCTCATTCATCAGTTGTCGAAGCATCAGACACAATCTCCATTCAAGAGGACGAAGGGACAGGTGCAGAAGGTTGCTTTCCACCCAAGCAAACCTCACTTCTTTGTTGTCGTATGTGCTTTGATTATACCTGCGCGTCGAAAGATATGAGCTTGGTTACTCATCTTCATTATTGTACTCGCGTGTGCAACGACCCAGACTCAACGATACGTACGACTGTACGATTTGGTTGGTCAAACGCTCATTAAGACGCTCCAGCCTGGTCTGAAGTGGCTCTCGTCGATTGATATCCACCCGCTAGGAGACAACTTGATCGTTGGATCCTATGACAAGAAGCTCTGCTGGTTCGATCTAGACTTGAGCTCGAAACCGTATAAGACCCTCCGGTTAGTATATCGACTCTTCGTCTGTTTCTTGCGTCTCATGTTTTGTTCTGACGATCACTCAATACGGCGCCTTTGTTTAGATACCAAACTCGAGCCATCCGATCTGTCCACTATCACAAATCTTATCCGCTTTTCGCGTCTTGCTCGGATGATGGAACCATCAATATTTTCCACGGAACGGTCTACTCGGATTTGATGCAGAACCCGCTTATTGTTCCTCTCAAGGTCCTTCGAGGACACGGTGTGAAGAATGGATTGGGAGTGCTTGATCTGAAGTGGCACCCAACGTTACCCATGCTCATGACGGCTGGAGCAGATGGAGAGGCTAGATTGTGGATGCCTTAGAGAGAGGGGAAGACGACAGAGAAGAACAGTCAAGGAAACCTTTACTCTCTTCTTCATTAACTCTTAACTAGTCGTAGTACTTTATTTACATTGCATGTTATCTCATCCTTACTGTTGAGAAACCTGAGACTGATCAGACTCTATTGAGCTCTCTGTTTCAACTGATCACGTGACATCTTATCGATTCGATGACGAAGGAGGGCAAACTCCGACAAGTCGTTCATTTGGTTCCTCTACAAACCATGTCGCCCGAATGAACCCTCAAGGTCGTCAAGAACAACAGCCATCCTATCAGAACAAGAAAGACGAAGAAGAAAACGAAAGCATCATTGACCTCAGTCAGTTCGATCACGCTCATAAAGAGGCCGCTCCATCATCGACACCATCAATTGTTCCCGAACCATCTGAATCTATAGCTACTGGTCTAATGAGACGAATCTTCACCGTCGTCCCGCCTTCACCACCTTCATCTCCTGCTCTATCCTCTGGAGCTGCATCTCTTGTATCTCACGGAAAAGCCAAAGTAAAAGGCCAGACACATACATCAAACAGTTCTTCATCTTCTCACTCAGGCTCCAAGCCTCCGATCATCAAGGGAACCGAGGCGACCGCTCTGAATGGGCTTAAAAACAGTCTTGACCTTGGCTTGGGTAGTTGGTGGTCCGGAAAGGGAAAGGGATCTCCAAAAAACAACGACGGGATAGAAAAGTTCACAGAAGAGCCAGACGAATACCTCTCCTTGTTTGAAGAGAGAGACTTTATTAGACCGATAACTCAAGCGGCCGCATCGACGAATGACACAGATCCCGACGCGTCTTCCTCTCACGGGTCTTTGTACGATGGGTTTCCGTCGTTCCATCATCATCTCACCCAGGATAGATCTACATCCCTAGACATCAGTTCCAGGCTATCTGAGGCGCTCTCATCCACAATCGATGTGCCTTCCTCCAGCACGTCCGCTCCGGTTCTCTCATATCCTCCTCAAGCTCATATCGCGCCTCCTTCTCTTTCTTCTTCTCGTACAAAGTCTTCATTCTCGAGTCGTCAGCCTGGCCGGTCAGGTGCGTTTCATGCGGTTCATAGAGGGCCTTCTCCAGTGCCGTTCTTGCATCAGCGGTCTGGATCGGTTTCATCTATGGAGTCTTTAAGAGAGCTGCAAAGGAAGCAAAGCGCGCAGGAGCAGCAGGCAAGGGCTTTTGGGGTGAGTGTACCCAGTGCATTGTCAGCCTCTGGGCTCGGTTGGTGGAGGGAGAATAAGACGGTACGTTTCTTTTTCGACTTAGAGGGCGTGTACAGATCACCGTATACTGAGAGTGTTTATGGTCTCCTCGGGGATCGGCACACAGATGATTGATGGAATGCTCTCCGATGAAGATAAAGGAAACACGGTCGAAGAAGAGGAAGCAAATATCGCTCGAAAGTGTTTGTCCACGTTCATCTATTTCTTCTTTCACGAGTAGTCCGAAACACAGCTGACACAATCGTTCTTGAAGACCGGGCACCGAAAAATCCCATCGTCTTCTGTCATGGAGTGAGTGGCCGTCGCTATCAATAAGCACGGAAGAGTCGACAATATCCTTGACTGCTGATCGACCTACTCTCATTTTCTTTCCCTTCCATCCTATTCTTCTTCAGCTGTTTGGATTTGATCTCATTGGTCCTGCATCTATGCCTACTTTGCAAATATCACATTGGCGAGGGATTCGAGAGGTCCTCGAGGCCAATGGGGCGGAAGTTTTCATCGGGCGAGTTCCTGCAACATCATCGATCGAGGAACGAGCGAATATTCTGAAAGAGGAGATTGAGAAGAAGTTCGAAGGAAGAGAAGTAAACCTGGTCGGACATAGTATGGGTGGGCTTGACTGTAGGTATCTGGCCTCAAAGCTGAAACCGATGAAATTTAAAGTATTGTCCGTCACTACGGTTGCGACGCCTCACAGAGGATCTGCTTTCGCGGACTATATGATTGATCAGGTCATTGGACGTATGTTTCTCTCCTCACCATCAATGCTTGTCTCTTGTCTATATCTGGATGAGTTTATTGATTGTTCGTATCAAAATCATCAGGTGCATATCTTCCATCTGTTTTATCAGTAATGGACGTCCTTCGGCTGCCCAATCAAGGAGATGGTCGAGCGTTCGACGCGCTCGGAACAATGTCTATGTCAAAGTTTAATATTGATGTGCGTGATGACCCGGATGTGATGTATGCTTCCTGGGGGGCCAGGTTCGACCCATCGTACTTTAACACATTCAAGTACGAATTTTCCGTCTCTTTCAATCCTTGGACCCAGCTACGGTGCCGTTCTGATGTATCCATTCTATCACTATCGTCGCCGATCGATTTTTCTAGATGGCCTCATTCTGTTATTTTTCGAAAGGAGGGCCCCAACGATGGGCTAGTCAGCGTTCGAAGCGCACAGTGGGGAGAATACATGGGTACTTTAGAGAATGTCAACCATCTGTGAGTTTTTCCCGTACGAGACGAGACTTGTCTTTTAGCATCAACGGCTGATCACAAATCTTGAATATCTCTCTTGTAGAGATCTAGTGGGTTGGGTCAACCAAGTGAGGTATACTCTTTCCGAATGGATGGGCCAGCCCATCAAGTTTAAACCGGCTAGTTTCTGTGAGAGAAGACATCTAACTGTTTGATCTAAACACGTCTGATCACTTGCTTGTTTCATCATACTGATCTGTCAAATGCTTTAAATTCGGTCATCATCTCTCTTGCTCTATATATGGAAACTCTGGAAAGATTTGGAACTGGTAAGTGATTTGATTGTGAAAGACGAAGGGCCTCGAAGGTGGTATCGAAAGATAGATTGACTGACTGATAACGACTATGCCCTGTACTTTGACCGGATCTCATAGGGCGACATGCTAGCTAAGAGAGGTTTCTAGAGAGTTGAACGAATTCATATACCATGCATGCTCTCTGTCAAATGTAGAGTCCAAGAAAGAACACGAAAGAAAGACAATAGAAGCGTACTAACGAAATGAACGACTGCGCAGGATCTCGCATGAGAAGACGTTTCATCGTTCACTAACAATAATGAATGTCAGATACCATCACCACATCCTTCTTTCTTCCTTTCTTCCTTTCTTCCTCTCCTCCACTTGATTGTTTGATCCCATTCCCGTTCCCGTTCGTTTTGGGGTTTCTTCTTTTTCGACATATCTTTATTGTGAGTTCGATCTGACGGGTCACAGTTTTCTTCAAGCTAAGGTCTCTTTCGCACACGATTGGCAACCAGTAAACAGTCACTTTCACCCTTCGGTACTCTTCTCTCTTTAAGCCCGCCGTTCAACATCGAGCCTTCGACAAACACACATATTCACGAAGAACATAAAAAACAACCACATACCCACCTCAACCCACACGCTCTCACACACTCACACAAACCGAGGCATCACTTACCTTACTTCACTCGCCATATTGATTCTTTAAATCATGTCCGCCTCTTCTACTCAGTTGTACGTCTTTCCTGTGTTGCATTCCTGTCAATTGTTCCTGGCTCGCAGCTGAGGAGTTGGACTGTGCCCAAGCTGAACTTGATCTGATTTTTTTTTGATTGATTGGCTTTGGTATATGCGTCTCTTCTTCAATATTTTCTTGGGTCGGCACGATCTCGTCTTGTGGTTGGTACGGTTCTGTTGGAACTCGACCACCCAATTCTCTTTCTTATCCACTCCTGATGAACGATCACAACACCTTTACTTGTCTTCCTCACGACCTTATGCCAATTTTGCTTGCCACTGCTGGCTTCTGTTTCGTTGCGACTGCCTTCTTCTTCGTTGGAACCAACTTCAAGATCAGCCTCGGTCACCCGAATCCTCTCGCTGTCCAACTTTCCAAAAGAGCTCAAGACGAGGGATTTGATTGCTGCGTTCTCAGAATGGGAAAGTGAGCCAGGTGGGTTCAAGGTCAAATGGGTAGACGATACAAATGCGCTCATAGTATTCGGAGAGGCAGTCACTGGTCAGTTCGCACGTCATTCAAAGAGTAGATTTGACAAGATCGAAGAGTTCTTATATCTCATTGCTCTTATCGCTCTCACTTGATACGGCGCTTTAGCTAAGAAGGCATACCTTCGAACTCTACTCCAACCCCACTCCCACCTCACCGCGGAAGCTATCGTCAGGCCATATGATGGACCTGATGCGCAGAGTATCATCTCAAATGTCAATGCTCGGGGCACGACAGCGGCCCCAGGAACGACAGGCACAGGTAGTAGGCACGGGCAAGGAGCAGGCTCCATCTCTGGACGAGAGTACGTATGATTCTGTTCTTTGTCATCTTTGGCAAATTGACACGAACACAAGTTTTATGCTTTGTCTCGTAAGATAGCTTATGTAGTTTGTTTTATGCATATATGCGCCAACTTTAGCTCTCTTGCTCCTGCCTCGACCTCATCTCATCATCGATCTCCCTCATTCGGAAATGCTCCTCCTGTCACTGGTTCTCATCATCGCCAGTCTTCTTTCTCTCACACTCGGATGGGTTCCTTTGGATCCTCTACCAAATCATGGGGTCCTGCTACTACATTCTCGTCTTCATTCCCCAAACCGTCGGGAGGTAGGGCCCACACGTCATCTAGTAGTGGATCGGGCTCCGGTTCTCAAGAAGGAGATCATGCAGCAGTTGGTGGAGCGGACGCTGCGTTAGGAGAGATTGAGAGAGCTCTAAAGGGTGTCACGACAAGAGGTGCTCAAATCCTAGGGCCAGGGCATATGATCGGTGGACAGGGACAGCTCGTCTGAATGCTCAACCTTCTTGTTCACTTTTCTTCTCTTGCCCTCAAATTTCCTACTTTCTTCTCTCTTTCTCCTGTTTCCGAAGTCGAGCAAGCATCTGAAGGGTCAATTCTCCTGTATCGTCTTTCTTTCTTATCAGTTTTCATTCTTTGTTTCCTCAGTCTGATCTGATCTGTCCGTCTCGATTTGATTCGTATCTTCCATAGCATGCATCTTGATCACTCGATCTTTTTCCTTATCAGCGTCTTTTCATCCAGTCTTCCCTTATTTAATTTGTTCATTTCACTCTCCTTTCTTCTTCTAGTTCTCCGTTTCACGCTTTCTCTTCTACTACTCATCTTTCTCTTCTCTCTTCTCTCTTCTCTCTTCTCTCCTCTCATCCTCTCATCCTCTCCTTCTTTGCTTCTCTGCTTGTTTGTCTTTTATATCGCTACCAATCATGACATTACGAGAAAATGCTAAAATTGCTGATAGATCGTGCAAGAGGGCTACGAACAGGTATATGGGAGATGACAATCGCCTTGATTTGTTAAAGAATGAACTACGTCGGATTTACTACGACACGAGGAGCCTTCACTCTCACAAGATTGTTTGAGCATCCTATCTGGATGAAAGATACATGATAAACCTGGCAAGCAGAGACTAGTTTCATTTCAATTATATTTACAAGCATCGAAAAACATCCTAACGAACAGCGAGAGCAAGAGCAAGAGAGTAAGCGTAGAAAAGTAGCAAACAAATAACAGTAAGTAGTATAGGTATATATATATGTGAGTCGACTGCGAAGCGCAAAGAGGAGAAAAATAACTTATCAATTTGATAAAGTAAGGAAAAAAAAAGAACATAGAAGAACACGTTTTCTATAACGATGGAAGCGTTTAGATCCATTCCATGTTCACTTTGTGCGTACCGCTGAGCTAACCAACATTGCCAGCATTTCTGATGCGATCCTCCCGAACTGATCTCTTTCTCACCAATCTTTCCATCTCGTAATTCAAAGCAAACGCCCAGGAATCTCTCTCTAACTTTGACCGCGCTCGGAGCACGATTTTCTTGTGCCCGTTTCTCCCTAAAGGTGGAGGTTGGAAGGAAGCATCTTCTTCGGTTCGACGGCTGTACTTTTGGGCAGATGATGTTACCACATGGGGACGGTACCAGATCACTAAACAAGTATCTACAAGTATTCGAGGTCATGGGCCGTAACCACTAAGCTGTCAGAAGACGAATATCTATCGACAAGAAAATCACAAAGATGGGAAATAGCATACCATCACTACCATCGGCGGTCTGCAGGCCGTCCTCATATCGTCTCGATTCCGATGACCAAGCTTCCTCATTGGATGACCTTGGCGTTTCGTTCTGAGCCAACAAGCCTGTGTACACCTGATATAGAAAGGAGACGATACGGGTGTTGTAGCTTTGCGCGCTGTCGTCGAATAGAGGGACTTTCATGTGACTTACATATGCGTCTATGAGTGATATCCTTCGAGTGCGCACATGGAACGCCGTTTCCAGTCGGAAGGAGAATTGGACGAGATGTCCGTGACAGAGTAGGATGTGGGTATTTCTATATCGACACGACGAAGATGACTGATATGAGCTCTCATGTCTGAAGGCAATCATGCTGAGATATGAAGATATACTGACCGATACTGTCTTAAACCTCGCTTGATAAACAGCCGTCCGCTCTTCACAACGGGCATGCAACCATTAATGATACACCAGTTCCCTGTAAATCAGATGTCTCGGTCGGATGTCAATAACCCAAATAGAACTGTTGAATTCCATTGAAAAGCTCTGAAAGTGTACGCCAACGCTTTACATCACTCACAGATGGTATCCATGAATTCAGGAGGGTCATCAGGATCTTCGATTTCTCGGTCCATTTCATCAATCCGTCCAGAGAGAATGTCGGACACAGCTATGTGCTTAATGCGAGCGCATTCCATTTCTCTCTCAGCCCTATCCAGGTATCAAAAGACGAAGATTCTAGTTAGACTCTAGGATTCGTCAGATTCCGGTTTTGAATACTCACTGCTCTTCCAGTTTCCGGACCCAATATGTGCTCAAAGCGTTGAGCTGAATGAGCAAATTAGTTGAGTTAGTTCATGAAAAGAAAGAGCTCTGAAAAAGAGATGAGATGCCGTCCTCTTATGACTCACCCGATCTACCCACTCACGGGCAATGAGTCTCGAATGGGCCTAGAAAAGACGAATATCACTCGAAGTGAGTATCTGACTAGCTCAACACTGATATACTCGGCACTCACTTCGAACAAGACTTTCTCTCCACTCTTAAATTCCACTTCAAACATCCGCATTTCTCTCAATCTCTTTTGCTCATGCAAACTAGTGCCCTTAAACGCACTTTCTCCACCCTCGTCCTCCTCGTCTTCACTCATACTCTCCCAGCCACCTTCATCCCCGCCGGCATTATCTGCAGAACCTGGCCCTGCAAATCCGTTTGCCTTTCTGGCTTTGGAGTTTCTTTTTGTTTTCGAATCGTCAATCGAACTGTAACGACGAACTTCTTTGATATCTCTCAAATTGATGAAACCATTGGATCCCAATATTTGTTGAATTGCTCGCTTGAATTCATGAGAGAGGAAGCTCTCGTGCGTTTCAAATGGAGAGGCTTGATCTTCGGTCGGATGTCTAGGAGGATGCGCCTTTGAAGGACTGCAAACGAAGAGATGATCCGCGCTGATTGCAAGTCCACGATGAGACAGTGTCAGCTGTAGCCCAGGTTGTTTAGAAGTCAAGTAGAGTAGTTCACGTACTGAGAAACAAAGTATGTTTGGGTTCTGGCTTGAGTCTTGGGTTTTATTCTATAGACGAAGCCTTCTACGCTAGCAGGCTCAGTAAGGTTGATCCGGTTCTTTGTGCGGACAAACGGCACCTGGTGTCGAATAACTCTGAGTTCGAGCTTCGAGAAAACTCTCCTTCCTTGAACTCGACACTGATATCGCGTTTTTCCCATAGAGGAAAAAAACGTAGGTCAGTATTGAAAAGATATCAAAGGGTAGATTAAAACTCACTTGATACAGTGGTCCAGCCCCAGCCAAGACACTCCAGTCCCTTTTGGCGCCCGTCACATCCGTGTCTGCCCAAACCCAATCTAGCCTACCCTCTCTCCTCCATGCCAATCCTAACCGCTCCTCTATACCTTCAAGCACATCCCCATCCGGATTCAAAATCCCCGTAGTAGTCATGAGTTCTTTCCATGCAGGAACGTCCATCATAACTTTCACACATGAACGAATTAATTTCTGTCTGGTCACATGTCGAAGTACGTCTTCCATGTTGTCCACCCCTGGGTCTTCACCCATCTGAGGAATCTTGATTCTGATCCTTGCGTGATTCACTTTTGGGACGTGGATATCCAGATAAGAGGGAGGAAAGTTGAGAACGTTCAGTTGGCAGTAGATTTCCCACATCCAATCGACCGAACGGGAGTGAGATTTAGGTCGGAAGATGAATATTGAGGTTCCTGGGCCGGATCTGATCGGCATCCGGGCCCGAAGACGCGCACCTCGACTATCAGTTTTGGTAGGAGGGGTAGTTAAGCAAAAAGTGTAATCTGTTTGGGAGTCTACAGTAGAGGACAAATAGTATATAACGAGGTTCATTCGAGCATCAATACTCAGGTTTCCACATACTTTAAATCGCACTCAACTTACAGAGAGACAGCGAAGTTTCTTTGTGAAGCCATATCACGTGGGTCATCTTTTTCTTCCCCACGATTTTTTCTTGAAAAGGAAAAGTCTGTAGAACGAGTTGAGGCAAGAAAAATCAGTCTCTATACATGTGATGAATCTTGCCAAGAAACTTGTTGAGATGAGACAAGCGAGTATGCGCTAGACAAACCCAGTTCTGCCAGATCTCAACTCTCCCTCTCCTCATGACAACCATCATCTCCTCCCAAGGCTCACTTCTATTTGCGGGCTCTTGACGTTGAGCGTAAGCATCATAGCCGCTAGGTAAACTTGACAGGCGCGACCATTGTATCTTAACCAGCATTCGATCTTCCTCGTTGAATCAATGTTAGGTAGTCAGAGCTGAGTCGCATCAACGTGCGATCACGACGGGTACTTCGAGATGATCACATACCTCTCAGAATAACATCGTTTGGTCCAAAATCTCTCACATCTTCATTCTCCAAGTTTGCTACCGTTTGCAGATGATCCCGGCCCTCAACCCCTGTCCCACTCGACCGATTAAGCACTTCACTCGGATCGGCAGGAAACTGATCTCCATCGAGATTGCTTCCCCACCTGGCAAGCTCCTCTTCATTCATTCTCTCTTTCCCTTTGCCGGATATTAGTTTGTTCGCTACTAAGGACAGATTGGACGGAGGGTCAACAGGAAAACGAACTGAGGTCGACTGCTGGCTACCCAATAATCTATTAGCGATGGGTGGGAACAGTCCACCAAGAGTCGGTTTTCTGGTGACCACTGGAGGGGATCTGTTCAAGTCCGGGGAAGCAGTAGGGACTTCATGAGACTGATTGGATTGTTTGAGCGCAGATCTTAGAGGCGGAGCTTTTGGTATAGGCTGTAGTGTAACGGGTGACGAGGCGACATCATCTTGAGGGGAGGTTAATGTCCAATGTTCATTCGAAGTCAAGACAGGTGATGCGGGCGTATGAGAGAATGTAGGCAGAGAGGTAGAGGCAGGTACAACAGATCCAATGCTCATTTTGGAGGGCTGGGCAGGACCCTTGGCCTTGTAGGCAGACATGCCGCTTGCGGACACGCTTGAAAAGTTCCTTGGGCGATGCCCGATATGGTATGGTATGGCTTGAACGTTATCTGCAAACGATGTTTTACGAATTCGGGGCAAGTCGATCTGAGAAGGCAAAGCTGGCGATGTCTTCACAAGTGATATTCCTAAGCTATCGGGCGCCCGTAAAGCAGCACCAACGTCTGATGCTCGGCGGGTTCTGTTGGCGTTGAAGAATGAAGGCTGGGCGGGATCAAGAGAATGAACAGAAGACTGACGAGAGACTCGATGCAAAGAATTCGTATCACCCTCACTTGGCTCTCGGTCGCTCACATCGAGATGACTTTGAGCGGAAACAAAAGATTCTGCTCCGCCGCTTGATGTGGAGATGGTATGGAAGAGTGGAGGGATTGAGAGATTATCAACGTTCTCAGGAGTGGAGACGGTAGGGATGTCATTTCCGTCCGGGAAGAATGTATATAGATCTTGGCGTGGGGATGAATCTGGGACACGACTGCCGAAGCCTTGTTCAGTATCCCACTTGAACGATCGGTCCGCTCTTGAATCGAATTTCATTCTAGGATGCGCGATAGAAGAGGTAGAAGCACCTCTCTTTCTCGTCCGTACACTTCCCTCGTCACCTTGCCATTTTATTGTCCACCATCCTAGCTGGTCCCATTCGTCTACCTCTTCCTCCGTGCCGCTGTTCTCTGCGTTGTCGGTGTTCGTGTCGATGTCATCATCATCTATGACACCGCCGCCCTCTTCTAGCTTTTGTCGAGCCCAGCTCTTTACGTGCTCTCGCTTCCGGTGCCTGATTTTTGTTTCAATTCCATCCTCTCCCCATTCGGATACGGATCCGTCGTGTGATCGTATGAAGCGACGTTTGCGAATGATGTCCCGTCTTCTGAGCCTTCTGGTGCTTTCATCGCCTACATCGATCGTTGCAGTGGTTGCCGTGCTGTTGGAACGAAGACGAGTACGAGCCAACGATTCGTGGTCCCCATGATGCGTTGAGGGCTCCTTGTTTGAGAGTGGACCGATAAACACTCGAACGGTTCGATAAGGGTGGCCGGTCGTGTAGTTCGAGATTTGTGGTTCAGACGACATTGGGTGTGTTTAAATAGACGAGCCACCGCTCGGTCGAGTGTATGGTTCGATCACACAACTAGGAAGCTAGCTCTTTGGATGCGCGACCATGAGTTAGAGATTGAGATTGAGATTGTGAACAACAAGAGAGGAACAATCAGAGTCAGAACGAAGGAGTTACACAGGAAGACACAAGGAAAACCTCAGTTTCTCATTCTCCCGGTACTGCCAAGTGGTATGAAGCCACAGGAGTCTTAGGAGAATACATGCCCATCGGGAAGCACACATCCAGATAGCAAGGGATACGGAACATCACCCACCGGCAAGGTCCGAACAGAAAACTCTGCAGAAGAAAAACTGTTTTCCTCTAGTCTGCCGGAACTAGAAACTGGATTCTAGATATCGATCAGAGAACACAGGATGATAGGTGTTTTCCTCAGAAAGGTCTGACTGATGTCTGTGGCCGGTCGATGAAGACTAGGGCTTCGATGGATGGTTGGTTGTTGATAGTATTTGAAAGGTCCCGCCCAGAAGTATTCATCCAGCGGATCATCCCATCAACAACTCCGAGTGATTGACGGACAACCGGCTAACGTTCATTCTAAGGAGTCATATACACACACACTCATGGTACGTCCTTGTATGGTTCATCTTGATCTATGTGTTCTATTGGAGATGACTTGAAATACAGTTGTATTCTCCTTCTCTTGTTTTCTTCTGAATCAATCGTCTAATCATCGCTCGTTCTGGCCGCATGTTTGACTAGGAAGAAACCTCCTGTCGACTTTCATCCTTGAGCGTTGCCGAACAGGGAACAGAACCCCGACAACTACCGTTCCTACCGGCAGAAATGTGTGTCCGATCAAATCTTTATCGTGACTGTCTGTAGGAAGTCATCATTCATCTGACAGTTTGTACACGCGTAGCTGGAGGAAGATCATCATACATGCTTCTCCAGGTAGAGTCTTCGACTGTGGCCTAACAAACAGTATCGAGGAACAGGAAGGCTCTCTCTCCGGGCTTGGTTTCTGGCGTGTCAACATTCCTTCTCGTGGGTCGTCCAAACCTTGTCTATTGATCTTTGAATGACCTAAGTTCTTGATCATTCCGGACTGACTCTTCTCTCTACTGTGGGCAAACGTTATTCTTAGAACATACCAGGTACAACATATGTCTTGTCTCTCGTCAATTTCGGGATCTCTGCACTCCACTGCTCTATCGGGACCTCAAATTGTCTTCGCCCAATTCGATACCTTTGTTTGCGCGAACGATATTCCGAAATCCGATTACGGACCCCTGGACATTGGAACAAAGTACAGGTTGGAAGCTCCCAAACTATGCATCCTACGCCATGAGATTGGATGTTGATCTCAGCAGATGGTTGAACAAGACGGACGCCGAGGGGAATCCGATCTGGCCGGAAGATCAAGATGGTGCTGAGAGTGATGATGAGGAAGAGGAGTGGGAGGAAGACCATCCGATGGAGCTGATTTCGAGACTGATATGGAAGCTGGATGGGCTTAGAATGTTCCTTTGGGTTCGTCCTGTTTTCTGAATGATTCTGCTTTCAATGTTTGCGCTGATCTGAACATAACTCTCGAACAATCAGGATTCAACAGAAAACCTTCATTCACTCCCAAATAGTATCCTTCATTCTCTAGCAAGAGCTCCATGCTCAGTAAACTTGAAAGATCTAGACTGGTTTCCAGTTTCACGAAAGAACTTTGATGGCTTTTGCGAGTTGCTGACGAGCGCACAAGGTATTCAGCATCTAGAAATTGGAGAACTGTACGTGTGCCATTATGTCCAGAAATTCCTCCACATCTTTGGACTGACTTTTCCAACGCTTTATGGTAAGACAGACATGACCATTTTCTTATGCCGACGACTAGACAGGTCTGTCTGCCTGACTTACATACCCTTGCAATTTCTGGTAGGGGTTTTCCGAGTTGTCTCGTTTCTAGATTCTCAAATTAATCATCTGCTATATCTTTCTGCCAACAGGAGATGGACTAGTTACCAGGTTAGCTGGTCTTTTACGCGGACCCTCGTACATTAAGACAATTCAGCTTTCGTTTCTGACTGCGTTCTCTATTCCTTTTAGTATCCTCTTCTCGAAAGCGAGGTTACCGTCCCTCAAACGACTCACACATTGGTCCACCTTTCATCCGCACGCTTTGGTGACTCTGATTGCCCTGTTGAGGGCGCATGGTCAAAATTTGGAGTGTCTGTCCTTGTGGTCTCCCACAGGCAGAGAATTTATTTCTGAAGAACATTTTCAGTTGGTGACGATAGACATGTTGAGGTCGTGTCCTAATCTAAAGTCAGTACATGAGGGCTTATCTTAACCTTTTCTGTGTGTCACCCGAACTCAGAATGATTAATCGATTGAATATGCTTGTAGATTCCTGGAGCTTGACATCTTCGCTCCGCATCCCCTTCCACTTGATATGGACCCCCATCCGTCAATCGAGCATATATCGTTTGGTCTAGAACTCATACCAACCAAAGAGGATCGTGCCGAGTTTAATGAATCTCCTATGGATCAACTCATTCGATCAATCAACACAAAAACGTTTCCAAATTTGAAAAGCGTCCATTTATTGAGTGCTGATATGTCGGCGGTTTTCGAATCAGCGAAGGGACCGACCGGTTGGGGAATGTTGCCAGGGTGGTGTAGGTGGGCCGAGACACAAGGTTTTATTTTGAAGGATGGTTGGGGTGATGTAATCAAAGAGAAGGACTGGGATTGGCTAGAGGTCAAAGCAGAAGTACCAGAGCAGGTGAGAATAAATATTTTCTTTGAATGAATCTCTGTCAGGGTCGAAAGTATTTTTATCGACATTCTGACAAACCATTGTTCGGTGTCCGTTTCTTTTCTAGGATGAACCGGATGAATCATCCTCACCTGACAACGAAACGAGTTTGGGTAGCGAGGCTATCTCCTTATAGATGAATGTTATATACAACGGAGTAAAAAATAGTTTGAATTGTGTAATTCAGATACTCGATATACATCAACATCGTCCAAAACTGATGTCTCTCATTTTGAGTTCATTTTAATCACAACTTTTACAAGTGCTTCTATGCCTTCCTTGTCCCTTTTGACGGTTTTTTGTCAGGAGGGCTTAATGTACCGGTTGGTTTCTTGGTATAGAAAGCTTGGAAAAAGGCATCCTTGTCTTCCCATCCAAAACCGACCTGAAAGTTGACCGAAAAGAAGCGAGATCAGCCAAGTTTTTTCGAACACAAAATCTCCGGGTGCAAGAGAACCAATGACAGAGCTTTTTCTCTTCAAATAATCAGACTTACTCGTTTTAGGCGACCTGCTGTGGTGATACCCTTCGCACAGGCCTCGGTCAGACCAGGTGAAGAACTCAGGGGCGAATCGTTTGGTGCCAATAAAGTAAAACTTGTGGGCAAACCACGAATGAAAGGTGGAAAGTCTGTCAAGATCTTAAGCAGGTGTGCTAGGATGGGGAAAGCAGTGGGAATTGAGTATGTAGCAGACGAAGTGAGAGGAGTTGGAGATGGGTACCTGAGAAATTAGAACATATCGTTTCAAAGAAAGATCGAAATCAGTTTAAGAAGCAATAATGATGACTGGTGATCAAAAAGAGACTAAACGCATCATTGGTGAAAGAACTCACTTGACGCAAACCAACCAAATGCCAAACGGAGCCCATCCTTTTCTATCACCATGATCCCCAAATACATCCTCAAACTTCAAGACACCCCTTCCGTTACTAGTCGTTCCTTCAGGGAACAAGCATAGCACTCTACCTTGTCGTTTAGCTCTTGTCTGAACATCGGAAAATGTTTCTCGGGTGGTTGATGTCGGAGGAGTTGAAGGGGTGTATCCAGTATAGAGCAGAGTTCGGGAGAGGGACAGAGTGAATACGGTCGGAGGTGTTCCCAAGGACGAGGCCTCAGATGGGAATACAAAGATTGGATCAAACCTGATGAATCGGAAAAAAAGCTTAGTCAGTGAATTTGATTTGAGTCAATTAAGAAAAGAAACGGCTTGACAGAGCAGACTTACTTGTATGTAAACCAAAGCAGCTCGATCCAAGAAACCCAATTGGAAACGATGAGATCCCCAGCTTTAGGCCTCCATGTGTTTTTCAAGTCAGATTTTCTGTAGGCCATAAAAAACATTAACGGCAAGCAGATTTGGTTATCGTCAGAGAGATAAACGATTACATACCCTCGAGATGTAGAAGCTGAAAACTTGACGTCAAGTCTTAGCGCTCCGAGTAGGAATAGTATCAACCGCGTCCAAACAGCCGACGCGACTCGACAGTAAGGACGATGAATGGCCGAAGGCGTGGTAAGACCCTATACGTTCGGTTTCAAGAATGGTTTAGCCAGGAGCTGTTACAAAGGGTTTGTCAGAAAACATGTACTGACCAGTATTCCGCCGATGATCTCAACTGTAAGCAGATACAACACTCCACATAAAACGATAGGTATAGTCTTGATGTACAGACGATGATGAAAGGCCTTTTCAGTCACTTGACATGAAGTTTGGATGTTCTTAAGGATGTTACACTCACCCTGACGACTCCAATCATGTAACGGATTCCAACAAAACCAGACTCCAATGGGCTTGTGTCCGATCGAGGAGGTACAGGTGTCAAAAACGGCTGTCAAGAAGTAAAGATGGAAGAAATACCAAGTGGATGAGATATCTGCTAGTCCGAAGCAGTGTAGAAATTGATTGAAATCACCTGAATGCCCGTTCCGGGATCCTAAAGACAGAATGCATCAAGCGACGAATTCAGAATCGATTCGAACAAAAACAAAAGGAAAACTCAAACTGACTCTCCATCTAGAATACTTCTCCATTGTGGTGATGGCGTCGATGGTGTTGAGGATTCCAGAGTATGGGAACGATTATGAGTTTGTCTCATAGTCAGAGCCGGCTCGGCTGAGTCAGCGAAAAATGCGATCATCAGAACAAGTCAAGAAAAAAAAGAAAATGAAGAGTAAAGCCAAACGTCCAACGACCAAACGATTTTTATAATACATTTGCTCATACCACGTCCAACATGTCTAGCTCAACTAGTCCATTCTCAACTATGGAGGAAACCATCGCTGCTTTCGGCAGGGGAGAGTTTGTCGTCGTCATGGACGATGAGGATCGAGAGAACGAGGGGGATTTGTTGCTTGCCGCTAGTGAATGTACAACCGAGAAGATGGCTTGGTTCATCAAGCACACCAGGTTTGTTTTTGCCTATACCATTCTATGTCCTTTTCAATTGACTCTCTGCTCTCCAAATACCAGAGAGCTTTGGCATCTTTGTATAGGAATGAGTATAGTCGACCGCTCCATTGTCTGCGCTGATTCTCCTTCCTTCTACCTTCTTCTTGACGTCACTATTGCGGCCTTAGTGGTTACATTTGCATTTCTCTTCCTCAAGCTCGTTTACAGGCGCTTGATATCCCAATGATGGTCGCTCGAAACGAGGAAACCAACCAGACTGCCTACACCGTCACCGTCGACTACAACAAAGGCAAGGCCAATCGTTTCTTTTTGCGTCGTCTTGCTCGATTTTAAGCTGACATGGTTCATTTCTATCTGTTCTGCGATAATCATCTTACAGGAACAACAACCGGTATCTCAGCTCACGATCGAGCTTTGACCGCACGAAAGTTGGCAGATCCTACATCAAGCGCTTCCGATTTCAACCGACCAGGTCATATGGTTCCCCTTCGATACCATGAAGGCGGTGTGCTCAAGAGAAAAGGCCATACCGAATCTGCTCTGGGTTCGTCGTTTTTTGATTCTACCTACCAGGCATTTTTCGTATGCTTTTATCTGACCTTCCCCCCTCCTCCGTTTGACTCACTGTCGCCCTTCCAATCTTGATTGGCAATAAAACACAGATCTCTGCGTTCTTGCATCCCTTCCTCCCGCAGGTCTTCTCTGCGAACTGGTCGCGCCAGATCCGAACCCAACAGGACGAATGGCCCAATTGGACGACTGTATAACTTTTGCCAAGCAGTGGAACTTGCCTTTGATCACGGTAGAGATGCTCAAGAGTTGGAGAGAACAAAAAGGCCTTTAAATATCGATATACTAAATCGAAGAACCAAGAATCGTTCCCACCAGAGGGAGAAGGTTGTCAAGCGATATATGTCTTAGAAATTCCTTGATAAAAAATCAGGTGCCGTTCACCAGCCCAACCTACAGCAATTATTTATGTAAAAAAAAAAAAGATCAATAGAAAGAAAAATGTATCAAAGATGTGCTTCCAGTGTGTCTATGATTAGTTTGGATAGAAGTCGGTTTCCCTACATTCAATTGCAACAGTGATTTGTTCATGTCAAATAATCAGTCCCGTTCGCTTCTTGGAGCAACCGCAACGCGTCCTTCTAACCGTAAGAACGTATACAAGAAAGCAGACGTACGTTTTCATTCAAGTGTACACCATCCACCAACAAGTCTTCCAGGATATGCCCCTCTCCCTGTCTATATTCTTCCATTGCCTACCGTGCCAAAAGCAAGCTTACGGTCAATCACGACCGAACGATGAACGTTGAAAGTTTTGCGTCTGAAGTGAGATGTCCACTGACCTGCCAGAAATCTACCAGCACTACACCCTCACCAACAGATTCTAGTTCACGCCCCAAATTTCGACAGGCATCCGCGTACAGAGCCATTTGTGCCTCAGTTCGGCCGTTCCATGTGACCTCAGATGGGATAGGTGGTGTAACGAGGAGTTTGAGGACTGATGGTGAAAGCATGTTGAGTATCGTATCTAGATTCTGTACGTACTCGCCAAGAGGAACCTGTTGATTGTTCATTCCAAGGGTGATCAGAAAGTTCTATGAGTTGAGAATAAAGGGTTTCAGCAGAGTAATAGAAGAAGGTAGGACGTGCGCGAGATTCTCCCCAGCCGACGGAATCATTGGTTCCTAGGAGAAGGGTGATGAATCTGATTGAGTTGGCAACAGTACCGTTCGGTAAAAACAAGTCTCGGGCAATTGGTAGAACACCTCGAGTAGATATCCCTCCAACTCCTCGGTTCAGGATCGTGATTGTGTTCTCATACTTTTCTGTTTGGCAAAAGACAAAACACAACACAGCGTTTCAGAATCTATTAACGAATACTCCGCAGGCATCTTTACAAAGCCCTTGGCTATATGAATCTTCAGGGCAGAATGCGATTTAGGATCAGAAACGAACGAATAAGTTGAGTTGTGAAGCCCTCGGGTGAGGTGCTCCTCTCAGTAATAGAATCACCCAATAGTACGGCATAGGGCTTGTCTGATGATGGTAGTTCCATTGTTGACACAACCGAGGTTGAATGATCAACTGGGGGGTTGGATGGTTTTGCCACGTGGGAGTCGGAAGCCGACTGGTCTTGCATGACTAGGTCGGAGAAGCCGGAGTAGGGAATTTGTGATTGCCATAGTTTGGTGTTGACAGCCAACTCCTCAGAGGTGATTGGTCTGGACGTTCCTACCAAACTCAGTAATGTAAATCCCAGAGCAATGATCACTTGGATAGATGAGGTCATGAAGAGAAGAGTGTTTAAAATTGAGTTGATTTGATAACCTGATGCGTTGCTTGCACCTCTGTTTGCTATTATCAGACATTGCAGGTACGAAAAAATTGAGTCGTCTGAGCTCGATCAAGCTAGTCAAACTGTCTTCTTCAATCATGAGGAAACACATTCAGGTCCTTTTCTGGGATACTCACAGTTCAAATCCGAAGCAAAGGTTCACTACTTTTAGAAAATTGCGACAGAAGTTGTTCTTAAATTTGAAAGGATGGAAGCAAGGAGATAAGATAAGATAATCAATTCCATCGGACCACGTCATCAACAAGTTCCGAGAGAATTAATAACGTAGTGAGCTTCGAGACGTCAATTGAATCTCTCTAGGTAGGTATAGAGATATTCATAGCAGCTGAGGTTCTGTAACATCAATACATGGAAAGGCGAGAGACATAGTCCACAAGAAATATAGAATCCGAGAGAAAAGAATGAACACAGCAGAACAGAGGTTGTCTGCTGGTTTCTAGATCGATTGAGGAGGAGTACATCTACTTTAGTTCCAACATACGAATATTCAACTCATTGAGGAACATAATACAACTGGATTATAACGATCTGAAACAATCACCAGAACATTGAACAGGAATGCGATCGAAATGCAATAGAAATCACGTCAAATCTTCGAGACCGCTCCAATTCCATGTAGCTCGAAGAGACTCAGTTTTCAACAAATTAGCGGCATCCGCATCAGGTCTCCACATTCGGACCGTCAAGTTGTCTGCACATGAAGCAAACTGAGATGGTGGAAAACATATAAAAATGTCAGTTGAAAACTTATATGGATTGGGTAGCAGATCTCAAGTAGACGATCGGATGGTAATACGAACTCCTATCGATCCCCATGATATGCCTGTTATCTCAAACGTTCCAGCTGCTGCTCCTGCGCCTGATGAATTCAACACAATTCCTTCTCTCTGTTTTGCATTCAAAGTTCGAGTAAGGCCTCCCCCTACTTCCCAAATATGAATTTTTCCTGACGTAGAGCCCGAGGTGAGATACCGGCCGCACGACGAGAGAGCAAGCCGGGTGTAGAAACTTGTTTGAAGGAAAGGATGGGTATATACTTGAGGTAGGGGGACAGAGAAGTCATATGATGCATGGGTGTGTATTCTGAATCACATATGTCCGTCCATCAGGAAAGACGACACAATTAGCAAACTGACATAGATGCAGAAGAGGGAAAGTAATGCGTACGTGTTGTCCGTTCTCAACGAATAAATTACATCTCCCTCTTTCCCTAACACCATACTTGATACCCCATGCGACCTTTTCCAGCTTGTTGGTTCTCTCTCACTGGTTGAGTTGCCCGACTCTTGAACAGGCACAGAAGAAGATTTTGTTGAATAAGAGCCATGCATCCGAAGATCCCAGAGCTTGAGTGTGCTATCTCCTGTTCCAGCTGAAATCAAGGCGTGTTGGCGGGACGGAAGATAGAGAAGTGATGTGGGAGATCTAGAGGCCGAGCGCTAACAAGTTTAATAAATACTTGAGTCAGTCAGTTATGACTATTGGGTGACTCTAAAAAGGCAATAGCAGATCCGCGCGTACTATTTGTATTCCTCGCTTCGGTTTCAGTCCTTTCTCACCATGGGCTTGTCGAATGACATTCACTGGGCTCTTTCCTCCTGTCGTAGCCTCTGTATAAATTTGAACAAAAGAGACCAAGCTCAAAGATTAGACTTTGAAAGAGAGGACTATATCAGAATACCCGATAAAAGGCACACACGAAGTACTGGCCATGGTTTGCCTCGCTTTTTTGGCTGCTCGATTGCACTTGTGGCGCTTCCATCGCGCAGATCATACACATGGATATTTCCGTCTCTGGAAGCGGTGGATATCACGTCTATCGAATCGTGAAATACAAGAAAGTTGCGCATGAATATACGCAATAAGGCAATCGATCATCTAGTTGGACAAGAAAAGACGTACGGGGACAAGACGGATCCCAAGAAGAGGTCTTGATCGTCCCCAGATGGCCTTCTAAGCGTGCAATCGGCGTCGATGTGGATACATCCAGAACACATGCGGTCTGATCGCCGCTTGCTGTGACCTAACGGAACGTTCATTTGAATAAGAATGATTGACAATCTCAAAGATAAGAGTGACGGACATCGGATAGTATATATACATATAACTCGACAACTCACAATGCGGCTGTCATCCATAGACCAAGCAACGTCAAAGATTGCATTCTCATGAACTTTTATTGAACGACGGCCACGTTCACTGTCCCATTGAGATGAATGATCAAGATTGAGAAAATCGACACTTCCTTCTTCCGTCCCGACGCATAGGATTTGAGGACCGCCTCGTTTTGCGCCTGAGATCAGAATATGCCAATGAGAAGGATGACATCTGAGAATCAAAGTCACAGCTACATGCTTTTTTAAAGGATAAAAAGATACAAACTATTAGAAAAGGCGCATGTGATAGGCGGCGCGCAATCGTTTTCAGGTCGGTGAGAGGATATTCGATACACATCCTTTGTATGAGATGAGACTAAGATGGAAGGGTATTGGTCTATCATCGAAACTTGAATATACCAAGCCATGGTATGATACGCTGTCAGAGATATCCACTTGGTGACTGATCGATCAGACGGATAACTAACCTTGAGAGTTGAGCCGAGCGGGTTCTAGTCTATTCCTTTGTCTAGAGCTTCTTCGATCCAGAAATTGCAAACTGCTCATATTTTCTCTGCCTATCCTGTTTTGACCAATGCTTTGCACAGGCCTTCTTGCTCCTTGTGCCTCTATGGCAGATCTCTCTTCAACACCTATGTTTACACATACTCGTGATTCCTCCCGTCTCTTTCCTTCTCTTATTCCCGTTATAACGGTCTCATCCGCAGAGGATGGTGATCTCACAGGAGAAGAGCAGGTAAACTTCAACCGCTTGGGCTCCTTCCTCATATCCTCCTCATATTCGTTATGAAACGAATGAAAGACGCCTTCTTCCTCATCATTGTCCGAGTGTCCTCTGAGACCACACGATAGATCAAAGCGGTAGCTACTCTTTCTCGCTAGAGGTGTGCTACTCGAACTGCCAGCAATCGGTGATGATGCGTCAAAGACGGAAGAGGATGAAAAAGCATCATTACGAGGTAGAGAAGAGCTGATTGGAGACAGAGGAGGCTGATCGTGTGTACTGATAGCAGGAAAAATGCTAGGCTTTGTAGTGAATTCATCGAAAGTGTCGTCTGTGTCAGTCGAGTCGAGAGGAGAATACGGTGGCGTGAGAAGTCTTCCCGACATGTTTGACTATGGTTGTTCTAGGTTCCTGCTATATGTTGATCTGTACGTCTGAGTTTTTGTGTCTTCCGACTGGAAATATAATGGTAGATTGAGGATAGAAAAGGCTGAGCTAGGGAGATAAGTTGATGGTTGATGGTAATCAGCCGGGAGGATGGAGTGAAACGCGTTCTGTCATTAAACATGACGCGTCGCGCGTTCCGCTCATCATCCCATCTGGACGACTTCATAAGTTCAAGCATCTGAGCTAGCACTACTTCAAGATTGTTTCATCGTTACATCATTAACATTATGTGAACAAGAACGTTTATTTAGGAAGTCTATCGCTTCCCGCGTACCTCCTCATCTCGAACTACATGTAGTCCAACCCGATTGACCATTCCCTGGTTGGCACCCGCACTGAAAGACGAACATGATAATCACCAGACAGACGTTCGTCAATTTCGTTTTCATGTCAAAAGGTGATGGTGAACGAGAATGAATGTACTTACTGTCCACGAGACCAACTGATTCGGTGGCAAACACATACCCGATAAGCTCAGAATGTTTCTCCGTATACAGGTGTTGAAAGGAGAAAGATCACTTACTCGTATGATTGAGCCCAGGCTAATATACTATGATCGTGATTCTATCAAACGCAAAGCATGTCTCATTGTAGCAGATACTCCGATATGTCATAAGATGGCAAATCAAGCTACTCACAAATGCTGTCGACACGATAGGGGTCGGTGTTTGGTCCGGACCAAGATTTGGCTGCGGTGTGAAAGCTAAAATTGCGAACAAAGGATCTGTCAAGCTTGTGAAAACTGATGCTAGACAAAAGTTCTCAAGGATACATACATTTCAGTCTTGATCGAGCAACAGCATCCCAGATGTGAAACGTCTGTGTAGGATATATGTGCATTCAGTATGTTGAGATGGGTTGTCAATCAGAAGGATGCTATCTTACCCCATCGCCCCCTGCTCAGGACAAAAGAAACGATGTTAGTAAACTACTGATAATTGCAGGCGACTAAGAATGGGGATGAAACACCAACCTCCAGTCACCCAGGTTCCGTATCGTTTATGGAAACTGATGGTGTTTACACCTAAATATGTATAGATGTTTACTCTTTTCAGCACCTATGATCAAGATATACACAAAAGCACTAAATCACCAATTGGCTGATCACTCACTATAGATTGCTGCTGGCTTCGGCGGATTCGTTCGTGGCGGAGGAGGATCTTTTCTATGACATTTGAATGAGAATGTGTCTGCTGCATTCGCTTCGTTCACCAAGCTAACATTGGGTAAAACAGAAAAGAATCAAGGTTTGTTAATTAGTGATCGAATCGTAGGCCAGTTTATGGATTGATCACTGACTTGTATGCCATTCTTCCTTCTATAGACCCGATTGCATACCCCGGTTTGTCTGTCGAAGGTAAACAGGCTATCACTCTTGTCTGCCACTTGAGCGGCGAATCCATTTCCTTCAACGCTGTCCCAGGGTTTCTGACTGTTGAAATGTGAAGGATGATCAAGTCAATCTCTGATGATCTATACTGTGCGCCGATGGAAAGCGCATGTGCCGCTTTACTTGTGAACAAGACCCGACCCAAACGTACGATCGTAGAGAAGAACTTTGCGTTCTGCTGTACCCACAACGAGCAGATCACCGAACGTATCCATAGCATAACATCGCTCAGGAAGGGCAAGCTGCCCCACTGGTTGAGCTGAACGATTGAAACAAGACAGTGATATAAGGTGAAAATGAAAGTTAGTGACTCATTGTACGTTCCAACATGACCTGTACGAGCAGGTCATCTCAACTTGAAGGTAAAAGACGAACAGTTTTTGAGGTCCCAAAACTTGAGACTCTTGTCCCATCCACCAGTGATGAAGAACGACGATCCGTTGGTCGATTTACCAAAGCGACAATGAGAAATGACTTTTTCATGTACCGCCACCTGAGCTGTCAAATAATGAAGCAAAGAGCATACGAGATCAGTTGTTCGTTATTGGACTGCTACCACAAACATATATGAGCAGACCTACAGGATTGACCAGTGGCCAAGTCGTAAGCTCTACCGGCTTTATCGCCTCCTACAGAGAGTAGCTTGCTTCCATCCTTTCGTTTGGTTGATTTATATGTTCGATGCGTTCACGGTTTGTCCACGGAAAGTTATATGTCGTCAGTTTTAATCACTCTATAATAATAGGTGATCACATACCGATGTCCAGGCTACGTCCAACACAGGTCCTTGATGGTTATACAACGCTTTCGGTTGTGTTTGCCCATTGCTGTTGACCTCATACAACCGAACCTATATCGTTCAAATTGGGAATGGTCAGCAACGTTTGCCATTAAATAATTATAGTCAGCCCTACGCCAGTAGATCATTCTGTGCGGGTAAGGGCAACTGAAACTGATCACACCTCGTTGTTCCAGCTTGCGACAGCTAGGATAGGAGCTACGGGTGAGAATGCGAGCTTGCTGATCGAATCCGGCGGCTGGGACAGTTCTGGATCCGGATTCGAGGGATTTGAGTTTCCAAACGGAGGCATACTTTTCCTTACGAATCAGCTTTGATGAATACTCCTGAATAACTAGCACGGAAGTAAGCTGCGAGAAGAGCCTGTAGGACGGACTTAAGGAGGAAGAGCGCTTGATGATGAAAGTGATGGTAGAAGAAAGACAAATTCTTCTCGGAGGAGAGCGACCATCCCTATCAACGTCTGACCATCAACAACAACAACAACAACTTGTTCTCCTTCCTATTGTTCTTGTCGATCTTCTCTACCTGCTCGATGGAATGGCTATTCTAGGATTCGGTAATGATTTGCTTCATATCCCTCGGCTGGCTAGTCTCTTCGCTCGACCCAATCGATTGTACGCGTTCTCCAAGCGAATTCTCACCAAGCGCGAGTTAAAACTACTCGCTCTAGTCGAACCGGGTGATGCTCAAACTCGGTTTCTAGCTGTTCGGTTAGTCTTCTTGCTCAACAGTGTACGAAGTCTGGTGAAAGATAGGGTCTCCAGTCTGGATTCAATCGAGATGCTGACTACGTTCAGAAAATGATGATATTGGCGAGGCAGATGGGCTGCGAAGGAATCTTTGTACAAAGCACTGTATCCAACATTCAAACCAACCTGGAAAGATGTCTCAATCATCCCTCTCTCTCTCCCTACCATGCATTCTGCATCCGCCTCCGCTCCGTCCTTGCTGCCACGACCGAGCGGTTCGAAACCCATGGTTGTTTTCGAAGAAGAGGGCCAACTAGCCGGCAAGGGCCTCAAAGCTCACCTCAGCATCAGTCATGATACCGGCTTTGTGCTAGCAGGTGTCGTAGTCGAGAAAGATGGTAGTGAACCAATGTAGGAGACCTATCGTGAGAAGTTCGAATCGATGAAACAGTCATCGTGTTGATTTGTAGACTGGATGACCAGGGAAGAGTAAGATGCAAGCCGTATGGCTAGAGAAATTCCTTGCTCTGTATCATGCCAAGTCCGTCTGCTTCTGTCCTTCGCAAAGACACCCATCGCCTATACAATCTACTCTGACTAGATGATGGAAGATAACGTTTTCAGGAAGCGCGCTCGAGACCATTTATCGTGTTTATATCATATATTTCATTTCTCTTCTGATATAGGAACTGCTCCTCCCGGTACCGATGATTTGTGGGCATTCACACCGATGATAGAAACGCTTGGAACACCCTCCTTTCTATTGTTCGTGGTGGAAGGATTCCCTCGGAATCGTTTTCTCATGTCAAGCTTTGAGAAGAGAAAAGGAAGAATAAATGGATGGTAATCGTTCGGTAGTTAGTACTGAGTGTAGTACAGATACACCGTGAATGCTCTGACATGGGAATCGTCTTGAGAAAGAGAATAGATTCGGATCAAGCTACACAAAAATACAGAGAAAACGATCGACATACCATACCCCTCTTACACTGAGTCAAACTCTTTCTCAAGAACTGACACTCCTCGGCAAGTTCGTCGATATGTTTCGTGAGACATTCTGCCGGTGTGTTGCCTTGCTTGAGCACACAGTCTGTTCGAAGAAGACAATTAGCCAAGTCCATCCGGATACCGGCGCATGCACGGTCTTCTGGAGCGGTAGCGAACGCGGTAGGAACTGCTGGTGCCATATGAGGAGATTATAGGATCCGATTAGAAAAGGAAGGTTTTTATGACGGTGTGGTTAGGTAGAGCAAGTCGGAGGTAGAAGGAAAGAGAATAGAAATTCCGATTAATTATCATCCTCATCCTTGTTTGTTCATCCACCATAAACCCTGAACCTTCGGTCAACCATCATCGGCCACCTTCCTGCTTTTGAGGAGTCTTTTTAAGCGTGTATATCCTTCCGTAAGCACCGTCGAGAAAGGTTTCATCGAACGCTCTCTTTGTCCTGACACGGAATCCTCTTGATCTTTCGACGGGTGGTAATTCTTGAAGATTGACCGGTTAACCCTATTGCCAGGACGTCCGAACCCACTCTTTTCTTCACATCGTAGATTATCATTCATTCCTTCATCAACCATGCCTTCACTGCCATCTGAATCTCGATCCATAGATGAAGACGAGACTCTTTCCAACATGTTTTCCCGACTACAATCCCACCAACCTTCGTCAAGTTCAGAACTTTCTCCGCCCGGTTCGGTTTCCTCCGACGACGATAGACATGTTGACGAGGATGATGAAGAAGAAACTTGGGAAGATGCCTTGACGGGGGAGGATAAAGAAGAAGATTTACCGGATAAGCACTGGACAACAGACGATCTCATGGTTTGTTCTGCTATCACTTTCTGTCGTAACGGTGTATTTTCCCTCTGTTCATCTTCTCTCTTTGAACTCCTCTTACTACACAGGCGTCTGTAGCAAAAGCAGAGTCACTAAAGACTCAAGCAAACGCACAATTCAACCCCGGAAAGGCCTATCACCAAGCTCTTCAAACATATCTTTCCGTCCTTGCCGCTCTTCCTCCCCGGTCTGACTCGATATCATCACCGAACACTGACCGATCCTCTCAGCTCAAAGAGGATGAGGGACTCCAAATAGTCGAGGTGGATGAGGACGAGGCAGCGCGAATCGAGGCAGGAGAAACCGACGAGGAGCGCAAGCGGAGAAACCTAGAAGAAAAAATAGTCAGATTAAGAGCAGTCGTATGGGGAAACGTTGCTGCTTGTTATCTCAGACTCGTCAGTTTCCTCTCTTGGGTACTTTGTGTGAGCTCAGGAACACTGACAGACGGCACGATCATCCTCTTTGCGCCAAACTTTTTTCTCTTTGCCTGATCAGAACCAATATAAGGAAACCGTCGAGGCTTGTACAGAAGGTATGTTGTTTCCATCAACCATGGATATCATGTTGTAATGCTAACAAGACACATTTGATATGGCAAACTTTTCTGTGATTTCTACAGCCTTGAAAGACGATCCGGAATATGTGAAAGCGCTTCACAGAAGGATAACCGCAAATACGGCGATTGATTCTTGGTCTTCTCTCCAGTCTGCCCTTGACGGTGGGTTCCGATTCTTACCTCTAGAGAAAGATACGGATTCAAACCATCACCCGAAACTGATCGTTCTTCCTCGCTTACACATCTCTCGCATTCTCAAATATCTTCAGATGCGAGAAAGCTCCTTCCCCTCCTACCTTTGAATTCTTCTATTCGATCTGAGGTTCAGCTTTCGGTCCGGAATCTACCGGGTAAAGTTGAGGCTAAGGGTGAGAAGGAAAAGGCGGAGATGATGGGCAAGTTGAAGAATTTAGGAAATAGCGTGTTGGGAACTTTCGGGTTGAGCACAGACAAGTAAGTCCATTCCTATCCCTTTTCCCTTTATCCAGGTCTCCTTCTCTTCTTTTCTCTTGTCTCTTTCTGATCTGATCTGATCTGACTTGTTCGCTCTGGTTCCTCTCCGGGGCGCCTTTCGCATGAAAACCAGTTTCAAATTCGAGCCGAACGGCCAAGGCGGATACAGTATGAATTTTGTGCGATAGCATTATATATTCTTTTCGTTACCAAACCTTTTCGTGTGATTCTTTGTCGCGCTCAACCTAAAGTGACAAATGAGCCCTTCAAGCAAACATGAACTTTCACTGCCGTGCTTTTCGCGTTTTAATCATGACAATTCTCGAAATATGTATAATGGGGTTGAGACTTTAATGCAGAAATTTGAACCTATATGTTTTCACTCGCTCTCGGGAAGGTACCCATCAAAGTCGCACTCCTGACCGGGTTCCCGAATCTACCTCCCGAAGGGAAACCTGATCCACCCGAAGATCCCAAACCGCTTTCCATCGAGCTTCTCGGGTTGCTCATCTGAGCTATCCCAGTCGCCGAGGCCGTCCTTCTTAGGAGGGTCCCTCCGGTACCGATTCTACCGCCGCTTCCTTCTCGATCGTCCTCTACTCCTGCCCCTTCATTAGAATCAGAGAGACCGCCGGTCTTAAATCGGGGAGACACAGTCGATAAAGGGTTACCCAAGTCGAACCCTCTGGGCGTGTACATTCGTTGTGTGACATGACTTGCTGGACTAGATCCGCCTGCCGTTGGTTGACTCACGCTCGCCATCATGGGCAACGGACCGGTCGACAGGAATGTGGGTGGTTTTCTATATGATGCTGACTGAAGAGAATTCCGAGGAGAAGATGGCTGGTGAGAGGTTGACAGCGAAGCTTGATTGTTGGAGTCGAGAACGGAATGTGGGGATAGTAGGCCTTCGGTTGGATCAAGCTCGCGCTCAAAGTACTTTCTCGGGAAGAATCGAGAAAGGAAGGAGGACAATATAGATTTCGATGGGGGAGGTAGAGTGAAGCCGGACGAGCTGGGTTCAATAGAGGTGATCGGGTTTGTCCCACCTGGAGTAGAATCTGCGTCATGGTTTCCAGAAGGGAGTACGTCGGGTAAAGTACACAAGAGAGATAGTGACATAAGACATTGTGTGACGTGGTGTCCAGAGGCAAAAGAAGAGGAACGGGATGAGAGAGCATAACGAAAACGACAACTTACTTAGACTTAGAAATACAAAGAACGGGACAGCCCAGACTGTTACCACATAGAACGTGAATCTTTCCAGTCCATCATACCTGACCTCGGCCGCTCTTTCCAACCGGGCTGCTTTGCCGTAGACCGGTCTGATCTTGAGCTCTCTAGATTGTGATTCGAGGAAATGGTAGTACCATGATAGGTGGGTCACCGGAAGAAGGATGATTCCCAAGATTAGTGTGAAGCCCGGGGAAGCCAGGCTGGGCGTCGGGATGAGAGTGATGATTCGCTGTTGTTTTTCCGTGTAACGTGAACGGAGATTAGAGAAAAGACCGGATCAAGCGTCGATGGTAGTCGCAAGATAGTTGATGAAGAAAGGAGGAACTTACCAAGTATACCAGATGCGATAGTATCGAAAGTGATATCAACTTGAGGGGATACGAATCCACTAGGTAGAGTAAAGCATGAGCACCGATCACCGTCTACAAGTCGATCGGTTCCGTTCGTGTACACACCGAGAGCAAGACCAAAAACCAAGAGAGAATAACAAACGGGGAGTCAGTAGGAGAAGCTTGATAACATAGAAACACGACATGCCAGTTGTGGATGAAGACAAGGAGGGAAGGATTCCGCTTGAGGAGTGGAAACTGATAAAAAGAGCTCACGTAGGTCAACGTCCTACCCCACCTACGAGAGGCTTTCGGGTTATGTTCCAGCATGTCTGCCAGCCAAAGGAGACCAGCTCCTGTGTAGCCGGTTGCGGTTGAGAGACAAACGAAAGTGTGAGAACTCTTGATCGATCCACACGAAGGCCTCTTAGAGAAGAGTATCAAGAAGCGAACTGACCTAGTGCAAACAAACAGAACAAGGCCGCGACGAAACATGTGCAAGCTGTGAGAACCCTGAGAAAGCCCATGGGGTCTAGATATCTGACGAGATATTTGATTCAAACGGGGACTTGTATACAAGATGATATATGGGCGCGTGTGTGAGTGTGAGTGTGTGTGTGTGTGTGTGTGTGTGTGTGTGTGTGTGTGTGTGTATTACCAAGAGAGAAGTTATGCGATATAGGTTGATTGCGCCTAGACGTTGGTCTGTGTGGGTTGTGATGAAGAGACTGATGTCAACGTCGAAGACGCGTCTGTTTCTTAGCGCTTGATCACTCTTTCGTCGGGGATATCCTCTTGCCAACTATCATACATCTGTGCATCCATATACAGATACAGATACAGATACAGATACAGATACAGATACAGATACAGATACAGATACAGATACAGATACAGATACAGATGCAGATGCAGAACATGATGCCTGATAGGCAAGATAGGTATCAAGGTGCATGGGTGAACAAACAATACATGCGCTATCGTTGCTGCTTCTATGTGACAAATGATTTTCGGCAACGTGCTTCAGAGTGTTCCAAGTGAGCGAACGTCGTCGAGACTTGATGGAGTTGTCTCCATCAGAACACGTAGACGTTCAAGTTTAGTTGTGTTCTGTGTTCTGTGTTCTGTGTTCTCCAGCGCTAGTGAATATGCATACTCGACAAGCTCGCGCCATCTGTTCTGTATGTTGTTCTCTTCTATTGCAAGTCCACTCTGTGCGCGTGCTTGTAGACCATGCATCCCGTTGTCTCCAAGTCTATCCCCTCTGGATCGACTAGTGTCTCTCTATATCTCTCGTCTTATAGATATCCTTGTCTCGCCCTAAGCCAGAAGCGTCTCTCAAGGCAAACTCTGCGCGCTATCGTACAGTCCATCCAGACATCCAAGCCAATGCTGCAGCACCTACGTGATCGGTCGGCGTCGTGACCGATTCTTTTTTTTTTTTTTACCCGTTTAAACTCCGCTGAACTTTTTGACTTGTTATTTTTCAGAGGCTCATTCGTTTGTTAGCTCGCTTCTCTCTCTCTCTCTCTCTCTCTCTCTCTCCTCTTCCTACGCTCGAGTCAGTCGTCGTTAGGATTCAGAGGGAACGGACTAGAGAGAACAAGGTCATCACTCGTGGAGCGTGGACTGTTTTCGCTGTCGTTGCTGGCGAGGTTTCTCTGGTAGGACAAACATGGCTCGCATTTTCTTTCCCTACGTGGTAAGTCTTTCAGTCAAACATCAATCCTACAACACCATCCTTCCTTCTCCCAGTCTCTCCAACATCTAAGGATGAACAAATTTTACAAGCTCAACAGTCTTAATCACCTATGTGGATTACAACTCTTCTTCTTTTTTATTCTCTGAAACCATTCTTTCATCTCTCTTCAATCTTGCAGTCTTTCTAGAAGAGTACCAAAACTAACATGCCTTCTTTTGATCGGTTCTCTTTGGTCTTGGGTAGACGATCTGGAACGTCTAGTGTTTGGTCCTTGTCGTTCTCAGCTTCTCTCGAAAAGGTTGGTTCAGCCTGATTCAGATCGATACATATATCTTCCCTCTTCCCTCTCCCTTCTCCCACCGCAAGGTGGTTCTCCTAAGGATGAACAAATTTTACAAGCTCAACAGTCTTAATATCCGCATGTGGATCACAACTCTTCTTCTTTTATATTTCTGAAATAACCCCTTTCCATCCTCCTTGATCTAACACTTTGAACACTTTGTGGATAGATCAAACTTACTGACTCTTGGATTCACTGTGCATCTTCTCGGTTCAGATCAGACTGTGTGTGTGTGTTTTTTTTACACAAAATAAATGGTAAGAAACATCTCGTCCGTTCAGGTCTGTTCCTATCAAGCCACCTTCCCTTATGATGAGAACCAATCACATCCCTTCCTGACCCGCTCGTCTCGAAAAGGTCAGGGAGGACACCTCAATCATCTATGTGGATCTCGTAATTCTGCAATCCTGAGGGGATATTCAGTGGCTTGGAAACTTTCACTCTGGCGTCTTCTTGATCTCGTACTGACCTCCTTCTTTCTTCCTTGTTGTATGTAGTGTGTTCTTTTTTTTTTTTCTTTGTTCTTTCTTTGTCCTTTCTTTGTCCTTTCTTTGTTTAATATATATTCAACCACCTAGTCTAGTCTTTGTTGTATCCATGTGTGCTGTATTTCTATCATCTTAACCATCTGCTGGGAGCCTGAAAATCTTTCCGTGACATGCAACACACCCACGCGCGAACGCCTGTTTCTCCACCATGTCTCCAAACAACCCCAAAGCTCTGATAAACACAACATGAGGAAGCAAACCAACCAAAGCAACCAAAGACAACAAGCGAAAAAAGAAGCGCACAAGAAAGATACACCTAGCGGGAAAGTCTTAAAAGTCATGACGACGCGCAGTCAGTTGTAGATTGCATCCTTCAACCTCGTCAGCCGCTTTCCTTTCAAGTTTCCCGTCCGATCCGTCCAAGGAGTTATCCCTCATCCTTTGCTCACGACGACGACGACGACGACAACAGCAGCAGCAGCAAGAAGAAAAGAAAACGATAGTAGTTCATTGGATTTGTGTCCTTGGTTGGCCTGCTTCCGCTCACCGTTCTTCCAAAGTTCCATCCATCCATCCATCCGTTCTCACATTCATCCACGGAGGAAGGTATCGTTTCAATTGACAAAACCATCAAAAATTCATTCAAATCCAACAACAGAAACGAGTCTCAACACCCGATGATCACTCTAGATCTCGGACATCTCCTCCAATCGACCGCTCCGGAGGATGCGCCTCTTCGCAGACAGCTCAGCTCGATATCAGCCAACGTTGCAAAGAGCAAAAAGATCGTAGTCGTCTCCGGGGCTGGCATCAGTTGTAGTTGTGGAATCCCGGTTCGTCCGTCCTTCTTGGAACATCGTCGTTCCCTTCTTTCTCCTCATCCTGATTTGTGAAACGCTCCCGTGTTGACAATTCTCTTTGTTCACCATCTGGTTCCCTCAGGACTTCCGTTCACAAGACGGACTATACAACCTCGTAAAGACTAGATACCCTGATACAGTCCTAACGGGCAAGGACCTCTTTTCGTCTTCTCTGTTCCGATCGGCCGAGTCTACCTCGCTCTTCTACTCGTTCATTGCCGAACTCAAACTGTCAATCGATGCTGTCGAACCATCCAAGACCCATCAGTTTGTCAAAAAGCTCGATGACAAGGGCAAGCTCATGAGGAGCTATACCCAAAACATCGATGGGCTTGAGCGGCGGGCCGGGTTGGCGTGTAGTTCGTCGCCCCCACCGGATCCGCTGCTATCTTCCGTAACATCAACAACTCCAGCCACCTCATCTTTTGTGCCTCTCAACCAAGAGGTTCTTCTCGATCAACCACAATCCTCCCAGGAGTCTTTCCCTTCGTCATCACAAACATCTAGCTATCCGTCTTCTTCTCAGGATTCTACCCTGTCTGTCGCGTCTACATCAACAGCTCGATCGAGCGGAGGCCCCACGATGCACAAAAAATGGACGAAAAACGTTCAACTACATGGAGATATCCATCAGGTCCGATGTGTCATCTGTCAGAGCTCCTATGATTTCACTCCAGAGTACGTCCAGATCTTCCGAGAAGGGGACGCCCCGGAATGTCCAGCCTGTGAGGAGAGAGGTTTGTCTATCCTTCTTTTCTTTTCTTTTCTTTTTTTTTTTTAATCGCGCTTGCTTCTTTTCCTCTCGGATCTGTGCCTCTGTCTTTCAGCCGTATGCTGACCGTGTCTGTCGTCTTGGTTGCAGCTGGAGAGCGGCGAGCGAGGGCCGCTCGGACTTTGGCTACGGGCGTGTTGAGACCGTCGATAGTGTTGTACGACGAGGTACGCGTATATGCATCAATTTCCCGCTAGGGCGTCCGTCCTTTCTGATTGGCTGATCATCCCTGAATTTCCTCAAACAGAACCATCCCAACGGTGATTCGATAGGTAACTTGCAGACACACGACCTTTCCAAAACACCGGATCTGCTCCTCGTCCTTGGCACTTCTCTCAAAGTCCACGGGCTCAAGAGGCTCGTCAAAGAGCTTTCCCGGTCTATCCACTCTTTACCTATCACCAAGGCTAGGCCGCACGGAGGAAAGGGTAGGGTGGTGTTCGTCAACAAGACGGAACCTCAGGGGGCCGAATGGAAAGGGGTGTTTGATTACTGGGTCAAGGGTGACTGTGACGCGTTCGTAAGCAGGGTCGAGGAGGAATGGCGAACGGTCAAGAAAAGCGATTGGGAGAGGCAAGAGACTCTCATGGGGTTGGGCGCGAAGATTGTCAAGAATGTCGACAGAAAGGAGAGAGTCAAAGGGAAAAAGCCGGTCGAGAACGCCGAGCTATCTGCAGACAAGATCAACCTGGAGAACTTCAACACGGAATTGCCAAAACAAGAACTTCCAAAACAAAAAGTGAAGAAAGCAACAGTCAAGAAGACAGCTAGTAAAGGTCAGTGTCAGCTCTCGTTATCAGTGTTCTTAATCCGTACTCATTCGGTCTTCATTCTTACTCATTCGATCTTCACCCTTTGAGGCGTTGTAGCCAAGATAGCGCCCGATGATGCTTCACCAAATCCGCCAATAACTTCACCTCCATCCCCGATATTAGTACCTCTCCCTACATCCGATGAACCTTTTCTTCCTATACCTCCACCACTCTCTTTCCCGTCAATTCCCACTCTTTCACCGACTACCCGCTCGCCCATACGTACGCCTTCTTCCCACCACCACCAACATCCGTCTGCCTCTACCAGCCGGCCTCCTCTCGAGACTACACCTCGGCCTGATCCAAGCTCATCTCTCTCTCCTGCCTCTTCCCCGACGTCTTCTTCGAAACGATCGCTCAGCTCTTCATATCACCATGCTCCTACAGAGGATCCTCCCTCGCCTTCCAAAAGGTCCAAACGATCGATCAGGCAGACGATCTCGGCGTCTTTCTCTTCACCTACATCTTCACCTTCCTGCTCTGCCCACTCGCCATCAAGGAATCTGTCCGAGTTGGACCCGTCGACGGATATCACGGAGTCGACTACAGTCTCTTTGAGTGGGATCGAAAAGTTTGCGTTCAACCTGAATGATGAAGATGAGTCCGAGGGAGAACGACAGGTTGAAATCGAGCTTGCGGAGGTTCCTCCAGGGAGAAAACTCGAACAGGTAGAAGCACCGGCAGCCGTTGCTCCGGCCAAGAGAGCGGTGCGGTCGAGGTCGATCACACCTAGTGTAAAACCCTCAATCACAGAATCGTTGGCGCCGGCTTTTCTTTCTTCAAAGAATGATCCGAAGGATGATGGACAGATAAAGCCAGTGATATCGGTACCAATGCCCTTGAGAAGATCAACCAGGAGTACGTTGAGGGCGACTAGCTCAGAACTCGTATCTTGAGTTCCGTCAACGAGTTTCTTTCTTTCTCTTTCTTTCCTCTGTTTTTCCTCGACTCGTTTTGTTCTCTTGTTGTATCGCCTCTCATTTTCACTTTCATTCTTCGTCTTTTGTCCAACATGATCCTCTTTTTCGTCATACGGCTGGTTCTCTCAGCCTACTTGTTCTTTTAATTCGTTTTCTCACTTTCTCCTTTTCTTTCGCTCGATACTTTAATCAAGTCTGACAAAGATACCATCACGATACCCGTGTCTGTTCTCGAGGAGTCTTTCTGATTCCTTATTTATTTCGATTATTATGAGCCTCAGTCATTATGAACACCGTCCGAGATCGTCTAGGTATACAACTACTGCTGATGTTGCTGGACGATAGCGGCTGCTTGCGTATTTCGATCTAGCCCTACATTCAGGAACGAACAAACCGCTTCGTTCGGATAGACCATCTTTTCAAGTCAAGTCACAACAACAATACCTGCGTTCACTCCATCCTCTCTTCTGACAACAAGTGGCTCTGTGCTCTCTGCTTATCAGGAAGAATCTATCTGGCAGAAAGTGCTTCACTAGACCAGGCCTGTCTTTGTGATAGTCTCTCACTCAAGCTCGCGCATATATCGATATGGGCTATTTTTCGTCGTTCGTCAAGGGACACTCAAGCATAGAGACCATAGGATCACCAACCGAACACCCAGATGATGATCGTAGATCTAAAAGGGTTCGCTCTTCAGTTTCTCTCTTCCTAAACAATCTTTGAGTGTTCCTCTGCTACATGTTAGAGAGTCACCGAACTGAATTGCTGTCTTGTTTGTCTTCGCACGTTCTCTGTTCCTTCTCTCTTTGTTTTCTGTTGCTCTTGCGATGATTTCGGAAAGATGTCTATACGGTTGACCAAGCATACACCTCGATCGTCGGTTGTAAACGAGCCTAGCTCGCGATCGAGCATCATCATTCATTCCAATGACCCAACTTTCAGAAGACCTGGGAATCCTCTTTCTCCAGCAAGACAAGCATCGGATCGTACAGCTGTAGACTCGCATTCGTTGTCTGCAGACCAATCAAGGAAAGGACTTATGAGTAAGATGAGATTCGGCTTCGATTCAAAGTTGGCGCCGGCGCCTTTCCAGACGATGCCCAGTATACCTCAGAGGAAGGTTTGTTCCTCGATTTATCAACCGAGTGAGTTGACCAGAGAAGCTGTAGACCAAGAGGCTGGTGTAGACATGTAAGCGTGTGTCACTGTCAGATAAACTACTTCCTTTGCTACTGTACTAATCCTGATACATACTGCTGGCTTGCCGGACATCTCTGTGCGCTCCTTTGATTGATTGATCGATCGACCGAACAGTATGGCGAGCAGATTGAATCAGTTAGCGACGGCCAACTTCAATGGTCTTCTAGGGTCAGTCTATCTGATTGCCCGACTTAGTTCTGATCGTCTTCATCGGTTCAAACCAACTGATTGGGATTAATAGAGACGAAGACTATCGTTTGCTTCGACAGATGGTCTTCGTCGAGTGCACGAATAGTCAAAATACTCCTTTAGGTGACAGATCGAGTCGTACGATCGAACCGGCCGGATTACCTGATGCATCAATTCGAGGTCTGTCCCTTGATTGGAAGCCTACTCTTGCCTCCTACCATGAACGGACCTCATCCTTGGGTCCGCGACATGCGAGATGCGGGAGCAGGCAATCATCTTCTTCAGCTCGGTACACCTCGATGAGTGTGCCGAAAGTATTTAGCGCCGAGGGCGAATCGTCAGAAGAGATTCTGTCGACGATCAGATCGATTGTATCCGAGAGCGGTCGGGTGATGGAGATGTTTAACCATATGGAGCAAGAGGTACTGAACGAAGCAGTAGAAAACGGCTGGACGGTCGATCAGAACGGGAAGGATCGAACAGAAGTAAGTTCTCTTTCTGAATCCGTCTGTTGCTATGTTGAACATAGTGGATCAGGAAGCTGTGGGGCTGAAGCTACTTTATACAAATTCTTCACATTGCATGATTCAGGTCAAACTGAGGGACATCAGAGAAAGAAAACAAGACGTTCAGAATCGGTATGATCTCCGACTGGATCTCTTTCGAAAGAAACTCAGAGCGTATGTTCAACAATCTCTCCATCTGTTCGGTCTGATAACTCTTATACTAAGTTCACACCAACGATTGCAGAGCGGAGATCAAAGCAAACGTCATGCGCTGATGGATATGGACAGTGTGGTTCTACGTCCCCTCCTCACGGGCTTGTGTCCACCAGATCTCTTCGGATTAGAAACTCTGGGGACTCTTCGTCTTACTCGCTCTTCGGCTGTTATTAATTATGGTTTTCATTTCAGTGGTCACAATGTGCTCTCTCTCGTTTGATAACCTGAGCGTTATCTTCTATCACTGTAGCTTCCTCTTCCTTTCTTCCTTTCTTTTTTCAAATGTATTATCACGTTGCTTCAACATTATCTGCTTGCGTTGCTTTCCCTTGTGTTTTCATATTCTATACAAACATTCTGCCACAATATCCACTAGCGTTCAAGGGTCGTGATGGATCATAATATGTCGTTTCTTAAAAGTATACTCCCGTTCTTCCCTCCGCTGAAACTCTACGGACTACCGGTCAAGCTCCACAGCAATTCAGCGAGCGCACAGCGCTTTTCTGGATCCTGTTCTTCTTCGGCAGAGAGCAGAGTGACAGGAGTGATGTTTGATTGGGCATCATTTCGAGCGAGGATCTTGTTGGGAAGGTCAGTTGGTGATGTGTCTGAAGTAGTGGGAAGGAGTGTGTAGCCCAAAGATTGGAGTAGATTAAGCCGAAGTCTGAAGAGACCCATTGAAGCCAACAATTCGAAGAAGAAAGAAAGAAAGGTAAATCAATGCTTGACATCAGAAGCCTTCTCAGGATAGGTACAGTGAGAGATGTGGCAGATGAGGATTGACATACGCTTCTCCATCCGCTTCTGCTGAGTCTCCGTCTGCATCACCTTCTGATATCCGGTTTTCTCTCCATTCCTCTCTTTCTCTTTCCAAAGCCGCATACTCTTCTTTAAGGTTCTCTAGTGCCCGAGCTTTGGAAGCGATCGAGCTTTCCTTCTCATTTGTTGCCTTACCAAGCGAGAGTTGGGTCTTGCCGAGCTGTTGGATAGATTCTCGGTGTTGCTGTTCTGTCGGCTGATTTGGCTTTCTAGTCAGCTGGGATTGCGCCTGCTTGAGCTTCTTCGCCAGAGCTGATTTTTTCTCAAGAGCATAATGGTGAGAACAGCTAGATCAGGACTCTTTTCTTCACTTTTCTACAATGGAAGAGTGGAAAGGGAAAAAAAATGGATGACGAGGATGAAGACGCACCCTTTAGTTCGGCTTGAATCTGATCCTGTTCGACCGAACGTTCCCTCGCTCGGTTATCAATCGCATTTTGGGTTTCTTGAACTGAAAATAAATCGTCGTCTGTGTTGATGAGTTGACAGACACTCTGGAGGACGGGTCTGTTAAGCCGTGACCGTTCGATATCAGCAATGAACACAACCGAACAGTAAACTGGAATATGATGGAACGATGACCAAGAAGAAAAGAAACAAGCTTTTCGCGCACATTGCATCCGTCCAAGCCTGAGTGGACTCTACTTGAGATGATGCCATAGATGCTGATGCTCAACCAGAGAAAGAAAGAAAGAAAGCAGACAACTTGATAGTTGGGCCGACTGAGGGTTGAGAAGGTATCATCACCAAGCGGATTAATAAAAGTCAACGCGTGTAAGCGACGCGTCGACACGCGTCGGTACGAAGGAAGCATTCTAACTGCTCCGTCCACGAAAGTCAAAGATACTGCTCAAATGTCATCATGATTTGACTGAACTTCTAGAACTTATCGACCTCAGACAATCATCATTTCTTGTGTAAACCAGGCTAATACAACGAGTAGTATATGGCTACTCCACTACCAAAAAAGACATTGTTCATCTTGTGTCTAGCCAGATTGGGAGAACCTATCGCATACTCGGTCGTCTTCCCATTTATTAATTCTCTCGTTGAGGGGTTATCCATAGTCAAGGACAAGTCTCATGTCGGGTTTTATGCCGGTCTCCTAGAAGGCGCATTCAGCTTGAGTGAAATTCTCACAGTATACTTTTGGGGAAGTCTGAGCGATCGCATTGGTCGAAAACCCGTTATCGTCGTCGGTCTCTCCGGTACAGCAGTTTCGATCCTCTGCTTTGGCTTATCGACTGAATTCTATCAACTCGCTCTCTCTAGAGCGCTCAACGGAGCGTTATCCGGAAACGTCAGTGTGATCAAGGCCTGTCTAGCAGAAATCTCGGATGAAACGAACGAGAGTAGGATAATGCCTCTGTTCAACTTGATGTGGAGTATCGGACTGGTCATCGGGTATGTCGCTTTGTGCTTCTTGTCTGAATGTTCACTCGGTCTGACTGAATGAGGTTTTGTGATTTGATCTTAAGACCGTTGATTGGCGGTTATACATCAAAGCCAGCGAGAAAGTTTCCGACCGTCTTCGTTTCCCCGTTTTGGAATAAGTATCCATACTTCCTTCCTTGTGTGATTGGAAGTAGCATAGCTTTCATGAGCTGCCTCGCCACTTTATTCTTCTTACCAGAGGTGAGTTGCGGCTCGGATTGAAGTGCGGTGGTACTCTTCTGATAATCCTTCGAGTACTCGCTGAATATTGTGATATATCCTGAAGACCTTGAAAAGCAAGAGACGAGAAGATGCTGAGGCTATGTTGGCCGCCCAAGTCGAACAGGTTCCTCTACTCACGCCCTCGCCCTCCACAGATCATCTGCCCATATCCCCATCGTCTCCTATAGTAGATGTTCTGATCTCAAAACCACCTCCGGAGATATGGTCGCTCAAACAGATACTCAAGACTGTACCTATCCGGGTAGTTCTCATCTCTTATTTCTTCATCGTGTTCCTCGCAAGCTCTTTCGACGTTTTATTTGTTCTGTTCTCGTACTCGGCTAAGAAACGGGGTGGACTAGGCCTGTCGGTATGTTGAGCTTCATTTAGTTGTTCTCAGTCGAAAGAGAAAACCTCCCGTCTGAACCCGCTTGACAAGACTCGTTTATTCACATACAAATGAACAATAGGAGGCTGAAATTGCACAGTTATTGATAGCAGGAGGTGTAATCTCGTTGGTTTACATTCGCTTCTTGGTGGTTTACTCCCTATATATCTTCGAACTCTGATCGCTTGAACTGCCCTAATTCCTATCAACTCAGTGCTTTATCCCAGCTTCTCCTCTTTCCTCCTCTTCACAGAACATTTGGAACCAGCAAGCTATACCGAGCTTGCACAGGAGCCTTTATTCCCGCCTTCTTCATTCCTCTCATCCTTGTCACTCTTCCTTCGTCCGGTGCGAACGGCGCATTGTCAGGCTGGGAGTGGGGGGCTATGGGCATAGTGGTCATAGTGGGTAGAGCCGCCTTCTTAGCGTTTCCGTTCGTCCGTTACCTCTTGTATCATCTTGTCAAAAGATTATGATTGATCTTGCTGGATTTTGTTGTGCTGATCGGCTTGGTTTTACTTTGTACGCTAGGTTAAGCATGATCGCACTTAACATCGCCACACCCTCCTCATCAGCTCTGGGCTCAGTCAACTCAATCAACCATATTCTCGCTTGTATCTCCAGAGGAGTCGGACCAACACTCGTAGGCGCGCTTTTTGGGTTTTCCATCAAAACAAATATTCCATGTAAATCATTCTTCAAGCCTCTGAAATTCTGATTCAAGCAGAAGATGGTGCTCATCCCGCCTTTACTCTACATGAACGACCGAATGGTTGGAAATGACGATAAACCCTGATAGGGGTCTGGTTGTTTTATATAGTTCTCTCTGTCATCAGTTTCGGCTTTGCCTTTCCTGTCAAAGGTAGGAACGGCAAGTGGGAAGGCCTCAAAAATGTATATGGACATGTTCACAACGACAACGACGATCATCAAGAGGATCACAGTTCACCCAGTTTGATCGTGCATGCCCCTTTACCTACACCCATACCTGTACCTGAATCTGGATCTGGACCCGACGTTTTACCAGTGTCGGTATCGGGAACAGCGAAAGATGTCAATTCAGACGGGAAGGAGGGTTCCTCCTCAAAGATCTCATTGTCGAGAAGAACTAAAACCATGAGTCCACGAAGATAGAGGGAGGAAATTTTGTTCTTTGATATATAAATATATGATTCTTAAATACTGTGACGTCCGTCTCGGCTGGCAAAATATATTCAAAAGTCGACAGTTTCATTGAGACTTTATCATCGTTATCGTCTCCAGCGTCACCTCTTTGTCTCTGAACAAGACACTGATTTATTTTTTTCTAAATCTCGAACAGAAAACATTTCCCACGGTACCTCGACTGATATTCGATCTATGTTGCTAACCTCTATGCATAAGGCGGCCCTTCCGGTCGTGTTTTGAGAGTCCTTGGTCTATTGGTGACGGTCTTCTGCGTCGATGAGGCAGTTCTTGGACGTGGTTCTGATCCTAAGAAAAACATTATCTCGGTACTTTCTCTCAAGGTCAAAGACGGAGAAAGCTGGCGAAAGGTTATTTCGTACAGTGTAGGGATGTGTAGTTGGATGTTCTGAAAGAAGAGATCTATAGAACGAAGGATGGTGTTCGTGTGGTATGTGGTGGTGGATCGTGTGAGAGTGAGGGGTATACAAGAAAACTAGGTAAGAAAAAGGATGAGAGGGGGAAGACCTCTTAACGTCTCCAGACTTTGATGGATCCATCTGAACAAACACAAAGAATGATTGAGTCAGAACTGAGATCTTAAAACCCGATCGAAAGAAGAGAAAGACTGAGAACGGACCAGCGCTGGCGGTAAGCATCTCATCCTTGTCGATCGGATTGGTCTCGACCCAGAGCACGGCTTTGCTATGAATCTGACGGGGCGCCGCTTTCGATAATGGTTTGGACTAGACCGATGATCGACACAGGACAGACACAAACTTCAATTGACCTACTCCCATGAATTAGTATATAGGAAGAAATCAAAGCTTACATCGAGAACTCCCCAGCCCCAGAGTTTTCCGTCCTCATCACCACACACTACCCCACCCTCGCCTAACAAGAAAGCAGCCTTGGAGCGATAACTCTCATTCTTGTGTCCTTGGAACGAAGCGAGAACTTTTCCGTTCGTTCGATCTAGCAGCCGGATGGTAGAGTCAAGTGTGGTGACGAGCACGGTTGTATTTGATGTAGGGGAAACTGTGAGCGATGTGATAGGATCTGTACGCGATGAAGCCAAGGATACCGAACGGTTAAGAACAAGAGGTAGACGCTAAACGGAAAAGAAGGTGGATGATGGGTAACTTACGTCCGATGTAGTCGGAACGAAGCTCGCCCATACGCAGATCATACTCTCTCACATATCCGTCGACTGAGCCCGTCATTAGAACTGCCCCAGAAATGATGACAGACGTGATAGAATCCTTTGCTTCTGTCAATGTCTGCAAAGGCGCCCTACTCTGGGATCTGGGTTGTGCAGCACGCAACTCAAAGCTCGGTTAGCTGAATGGTTGAAAGGTAGCGGATAAGATGTGAACACACTTCAAATCCCACAAAGATAACGTCGAGTCGTACGAGCCTGAATATATGGAGTTATCAAACCCTGTCGTGTCAGTGAGGAACCCTACCAAGGAAACTGTAGAACGAGCAGACGAACCAGAAGCAAGAACACTGGCGTCTGCGTTGAAATCCACTGCATTGACTTTGCTGGTATGTCTGTAGAACTTTCGAATGACCGACCCAGTGGTCACATCCCAGAAGAGAACTGACTTGTCTCCACCACATGACGCAAACTTTGAGTTGTCCGGTGTTCTGAGAACGAGGATGGAATAGTGATCAAGATACATAACTCAAGATCAACGGAGTGAAGGAGTGAGACGAATGAACATACACGCAGATTCCTAACACCTCGTACGCGTGTTCTTTGTAGCATTTGATCTCCTTGCCTGATGTTGGGTTCCACAGTCTAATCGTTCGATCTGTTCCTCCGGAGAGACAATACTTTGCTCCTGCCTGCAGGACACACGATGGATGAGCAGATCAGATCAGGCCAGATCAGCTGAAAGGAGCACAGAAGGAGGCTGGACTCACGTTGTATCGAACGATGTTCACCGAACCGACGTGAGATGACAATGTATGAGCCAGCCTGGACGGAGGATCCATAGGTGGACCGAGATCGGCCATGTATGCTATGCTGGATGGGATGGGATGGGATGACTATATGCGGTATGGCTATATGCGGTCGGATGTGAGTGCCCTGATTTGTTCGAAAAAAGAACATTACGAAACTTTCTCTAATAGCTCATTACAAAAGTTCAAATATCAATAGAGGAAAAAATCGCCCAAGGCTTTTGCCAGGCTTTTATCAGCCTCTCTCCTTCTTCCTTCTCTCTCCTTCTTCTCAAAGGCTTGAGCTTGAGGGTCACCATGGCGAACTCGAACGAGCTCATTGATCCTTCCCTTCAGGACCATCATCATCATCAACACTTCCCTCAGCTTCATCATAACCAGCATGTACATCATGTTCATCCTCATCATTCACATCAACTTGATGTCGAAGAGGATAACGATGATGGAGGAATCAGGGATCCTTCTGCCGTCACGGGTTTAGTCGACGGTATTGTGGATGATGATAATGAGGAAGAGGAGCAGCAACAGCAACAGCAACAGCAACAGCAGGACTCGCCAGAAGACTTTCATCCACATCAAGAACAAAGCCTTCTTCACCATCAGCAACAGCAACAACCACGCCAACAGCAGCAGCATCCACACCAGCAACACCAGCAACACCTCAGACAACAACATCAGAGGGAACAACTTGGAACGTCTGGCCTAACTCAAGGAAGAGACTTGAGTAATATTTCTGAAGCAGAGTGCGCGTTTACTTCTCATATCTCATCCTATTCTTCAGACGACTTCTTGGGACCAGTCTGTCTAACTCGTTCTTCTTACTGTGTGCACTCCTGGTTCCCATAGCATTCAATCTATCCTGACCGCGTCCCAAATACTTCAATCGATTGTACCCCAATCCCAAGCCGGTTTATCTACGACGAGTCAAATTCCCTCCCCTCTTCTCGCCCTCCGAAGCCACACTTCACCCGCGTCGGGCTCCTCCGGTAACCGAAAGAGACACTATATCGAACTCGCAGATGGAAACGAGGCGGATGTGGACGAGATAGAGGATGTTGACTACTTAAGAGAAGAGGTCAAACGATTGAGAATGCTCCTCAGAGAACGAGACGCCTCAGACAAGGACGGGGAAGGAATGGTCAGATCTGGCAGCACAGGGCCTGGAGGAAACAAAGTCAAGAAGAAGGATGAAGGAAGCATCGGTATAAGTTCAGATTTCAAAAGAGACGAGACGACCGGCAAGAGAGAGAGCACAGATAGGAAGGGCGCGCTAAACGTTTGTCTCGTCCTTCTTCTTAACCCATACATTCTGAATAAGGCGATGCGTCGATATCTGCTGTTCGTTCAAGCTTACATCTCTTGTTTCTCTGTTCTTCTCGTCCCCTTGGAAATTCAGAAAGCTGTTCGATCCAAAATGAGAAATCTGATGGGCATAGCGGACGACGCGCCTCTTCCTGATCCGATCGATCCTCTCTTGCCTCAGCCTCTGTCGATGAACGGCACACCCCTTGCCCGACCCAACTGGAACGTCGGTCTCAAGTCTATCGTCAACAAAGATGTGTGTCCCCTTCTTTTTCTCTTTTCTTGTATCTTTCGACACGCTCCTCCTTACCTCTTCCTGTTTCGGATTTGCTCCGCTCATTCTCCTCGTTGTTGTAGTGGATCGAAATCGTAGCCACTCAAGTCATCAATGAAGGATATCAAACCCTCAGGTCGCCCGAGTCTGCTCCACTTCACGCTGTCCGGATCCCAGAGGATGATCTGGATCTGGAAAAGGCAAGAAAGGCAGCGCGGACAGCATTTGGGAATTTTGTCAAAAAGTCAGTCTCTTTCTTTTGCAACGGTTTTGCTTCCAGATGCGATAGTAAGATTGAACCTCTGTGATGATCACTCAGATACGCTGCTCAGAACGATCCATTAGCGAAAATCAAGGCCGTTCGAGATGCTAAACGAGGCCGACGATGGGCTCGTAAAGATCTCGTCCGTCTCTCTTTTTTTCCTCTACTGATTGATTTCTTGCAGATTTCTTACTTCCGATAACTTTTTTGAATGTGTGGATGTTGTGATAGAAACAACGCAAGAGAACAAAGGCAGCGACAGACCCAACGTTCAACTCTCAGTATGCTCAACACCCATACCCGCACGTGCTTAGGATAGACTATATGTCGTCTGAGTACTCTTCCGAAGGCGAAGGTGAGGGGCCTGGTCGCGCCGGATTAGGGCCAGGCGTATGGGACTCGGTGGCAGGAAAGAACGATCTGAATTCGGGAGGGGGATCGACGCCAGGGGCAGGGGGCGCGTCTCAAGGAGGCGGGCAGGACGATGCGAGTAAGGCTGAGAAAGTCCTGGAAGTCAGAACACCTAGGTGGAGAAGCAGTGACGTAAGTGATGTTTCTGCTTTAGTTGTCTATTCCTCGCAGAATCTTTCTTCAGAAATCACGTCTCAAAACTCTTTGCACGCTTTCTATTCTCTGTCGCTGCAGCTCAACACAATCTATGCCGAACTTGATGGCATCGCGGCCGCTCAATCTAAGGCGATAAAAGGCAATTTCTACACCGCCCCTCTCCTCAGACGATTCAAACTTAATCCACTCCGAGATCTTCCTCCGCCAGCTGACCCAACGTCGTTGACGCCTTTTGAACGATGGGAATTTGATCCATCCTGGTTGGATCAACCTGGTCAGGAGAACGAGCGGATGAGGAAACGACTTGGATTAACGGGAGGCGCTGGTTCTTCTTCGGTTGGAATGGGACTTGGAGGGTTAGGACTAGGTGTCGGTATGGGTCTAGGTCACGGAGGGGACGAGATCCAGATGCAGAGTGCTGGGTCGATGCTGGATCTGGAGTATCCACCGGATATACAGTCAAGTTAAGATTCTTTCTTGTGCCGGTTATCTCTGGTTATATAAATATATGTGTATCAAATTATATTCTACGATCGTCCGTCTCTGCTTGTCGACATGATTTCCGATATTTTGTGTTCTTGCACACCTTCCAAACGCAAGATGGACCGAAAGTGATGAACAACCTTGTCGAGAACCAGAGTCTCATTTCAACACCAACCTTGTCAGATGGGCCGCATCCTCGTCACCTTAGGTAACATCTATTTTGCGCCGGGCCAATTCACGATTAGACACAACCAAAGAAAGAAAAGAAGTGAGAGAAATCAAGGAGAAGGAGGTCGCACCTCTCGGAGATACTGTGCGTGTTTGATTCTCAGATCTCGATCTCCATCCTCCTCGTCTCCGTTGGATATCCTTCTGCCGACCCTTCTCTCCCCGTTCTGGTCTGCCAAGAGATAGATGACTGTGTGTGGCTGAAGGACCTCGGCTTTATCTTCGTCTTGCTCTCCTTCAAGATTGTGCGCGTCAGACACAGAAGGGACGAGCGCGCAACCGGCACCGATTACACAATTGTCTGTTATCCTTGTCGAAGCCGCTGTGGATGACCGAGGGTGGAACGTGTTGAACGATCCGACCGAAGGAGATTCAATACGGGAATTAATCGAAAATAGATTGTGGTTTCCTATATGCATCGTCTCCTTGCGGCTATAGGAGCGGTTCCATCAGTGACTTCTGAGAGGATGACAAGATGAAAGATCAAGGACAAACCGGTTGACGATCACCGCTCCTTCTTCGATGATGTTGTCTGAACCTAATTGAAAGAGAGAGGGAAACAAACAGCAGCCGTTGCATCAGACAGAGTCGCTCTACGTCCCCAGATCCAAGACAGGATCGAGGTCCTTACCAATCACGATTGGTCCTGTGATGGCGAATATGGTGGCCTTGGAATGGATGATCGTCCCTATGGCATTCGGATGCCATGAACAAGAAACAGAACATCTATCTAGCTGTGGTCGAGACGTTCCTGAGAGATAGTAGACAACTCACCACTTCCGATGACGATCTCCCCCTTTAGTTCTACATCATGACAGATCTGTTTATATATATTTATTCCGGTTGAAGCTGGGTTGTGAGATATCGTCCAACTGAGCAAGACTTGGGAAGCGTTCGATACGGACAATCGCTGTGTGAGAGATCTCAAAGTTATCTTTTCTTCCAGGTGGAGAGAGAGAGGTAATGGACGAGAAAGAAGCCGGTCAAGTTAGGTCTACATGGCTGACCGATACGTTTATCCAACTCTCCCTTAGACATGCTCACAATAAACGTGCCATGCTATATCATCTGGCTTCAGCCAAGCCGTCTGTCGCTACCTGTGTTGGGAGAATGAGTGTGTCGAGATGAGATGTGGGTGTGAGTTCATTGTACTCGGTCAGAGATCTTGCCGTCTTTTTTTTGTTCACCGCTTCTTTCGAATATCGTTCATAACCATCATCACCATCAACAGAGATGTCGTCCAAAAAGATGTTTGTCCTATGTTCTCATCTTGTTTGGGCATGTGTCACGTCGCTTACTCCTTGTTTCCTTTCTCTTTCTCCTCTGTTTCGTGTTTGTTTCGTACAGCGACTTGCTCGTTCGAGTTCGGTACGAAAACCCGTTACCTCCTCCGCCATTCCCTCCTAAGCTCCTCGACATCCCTACATCCATCTCTCGATATGCCCGCCCAAGCTTCACCTCTAGTCTTGCCAAAGCGATTCCTCTGCCGATGATGGTCGATGCTGAGTGTGGTATGCCTCTAGACCTGTTGAGCTATCCTGCTGTTTGGGAAGGAGACATGTCACGTTCGTTTCCTCCCTTTCGCCTCAACAGAGAACACAGTGAGACGCGAACTGACGGTTGACTTCTGGTCTGATTCGGTTCTCTCTGCAAAACTTTGAATCCATGTACACGCATACGCATGTGAATACAGAGCTGAATCCAAAAGCACTTCACCCATCGTTACATCCTTCTGATGCCTACCTTCTCACTGCTCCCACTCCTGACAACTTGCCTATCGACCCTTCGTCCTCCTCAAGCTCAAAGCTTGTCGCCAACGGCTCTGGCTCAACCGCGATCTCTGGTGGTGTCAAACCGGAAGCTCACGGACACGTCGGCTGGCTCCGACCGACAGAATATATTCAGAACGAAACAAAGAAGGCGAGGCCGTCGACTGCGAATGGTCTCAAGCAGCTCAAGCGACCGGAGAATCTAGATAGGTCGATCGAAGGGCAGTGGAAGTTGATTGAAAGCTCGTTCGAACAACTTGAAAAGTCAAAGCTAGAGGATATGAGGTTTCCTGGAAAGCCTCACTTACGTGCAGAGGAGGTATGGCTTCCTCTTCTGTCTGCTTGCTTCATCTCAGCTCTGCATATATATCCTGACGTCCTCTATGTTTCTGCTTCACCCCTTTTGTCAGTCGTTCGACTTTTTGCCAGATCCTCAATCATGGTACAATGGCTACTCTCTCTTCCGGTTCCAAGAAGCACCCGGCAAAGAACTGTCGGATCCTGATCGCGTGGTAAGCTCCAGATGAAAGGCTTCGGTTCTGTCAAGTGATATTGAGCGAAGAATTCACTCATGATTGATTATATGATTTTGGGGTAACAAGGACGAAGACCTGGCGCTCTCTTCGGCTATCTTCCGACCGGTCTTGCTCGATGATGAGACAACGTTGGTGTACTACCTTCCTGATTCCGAAGAAGTCGGGCGAAAAGCAGTCGAGGGAATGGTCGACCGGGGTGAGACCGGTCCATCCACGGATGAAGTCAGTCCCTTCTCTTTCCCTCGTCCTTTTTTTAATTATTTATTGCGACGCGAGCACTCGTATAGAAATCCTGACGCCGGTTCTCTCTATTGTTCTATTTTTTTGTTTTTTTGTTTTTGTTTTTGTTCTCATTCTTGGGGACACTCTGTGTCCGTATAGTCGTACAAATACAACTTGACGAGAAAGTACGAAGTTGTAGACCAACAACTCCGACAGGGTACCGAACTAGGTTTCATTCTTTGCACTGACAGTCCTTCAACCGAAGACCAAGTCAAGAGTGATAGCGGAGGGAAGAGAAAGAGATCGAAGGGAGCATACTATCACGAGTACCACTCAAGGACGGTCCTCAAGAAAAAGAGAGCCAACGTTCGTCTCTCTCACACTCTGTTTCTTCTTTTGTTTCCCGTCGTTTCTTTCTCCTCTTCCGTTTCTTACTATCTCATCACGAAACATTTCTGATATGGCGATTCTTTCCTTCTCCGTCTACCTGATGTGTCTCCGAGTAGAAAGACCCTCGAGCGCAAGACGACCAAGAATGGGACGAGATTCATCTTACATTACATAACCCGACGGCCGAATCTCTTGAAGAACGACAAGAGACAAATTCGTTCCTCACCGATCCGGACTGGGCCATCAAAACGAAGGAAGCTCAGTTGAGGGCCGCTCAGGTCGAGGCTGAAGTCGAGGCCGGAGGTGACACTCAGACTCAGGTTGGACCCGGAAGGATGGAAGGGATCAGTGATAGAGATGCTGAGGGTGAAGCTGAAGCCGAGAGTGAAGAGGGGGCAGGAGTGGGTGAATAGATCGAAGAGATCGCCGAGTAAGGGGGCTTTCCTCTCTTCTTTTGCATATGTCTCGTTCCGGTTCGATGACATGTATATGATGAAAACGACACTTTTTATACATCCGAAAATGGAAAGAGGAGAGATGTTGACCGTATATCAGGAATGGGCGGGAATAGTCAAGAAAGACCCGAGCCGGGAGTAATCAAGTTAAGGAATGAAAAGATGACTATGCGTGTATAAGATCTATCGAGCGCTTTGTTTTTTTTTCTTCTCGCAAACAGCAGGATGAGTTCGACGGGTGTAAACCAAAAGACAGAGAGAAAACAAGTATGAAAGAGACAACGATGGCCTAAAAACCCTGCCGTCTCCGTCGCCTAGTTCAGTTGAAACAACGGAAAGAGATAGACAAGAAAAAGAGTAGGGACAGGGCTATGGTATAACGTGAAATCCGACGAAAACGAATTCAACTAATGGATTGCTTCGCGCGTCACTAGAGAGGAAGAAAGAGAAAGAGAGAGATATTTGTTTAAAATTAAAAAAAAAAAAAAAAAAAAAAAAAAACAAGTCCGAGAGGGAAAAGATCGATAGATGAATAGATGAGAAGAACTCGAATGATGAGTATTGATGTAGATGTAAAAATTAGAAAAAAAGAAGGAAATAATCTGTCATGAGAGACCATGTCCAAGGGAGGGGGATCAAGAAAAGGAAGCATGCAAACGAGAAAAGGATTAAATGGCAACGACTCTACGCAAGAACTGCTCAGACACATAGTCCAAGGACAAAATATTAATCGATACGAGATGTTACGAGATCAAGCAGAAAGGCAATTGAGAAAAGTGTTGGGATGGATAGCTAAACAAGGGGAATCTGTATACGGATGGTTAGAGACTAAGATAGACGAGGTGGATATATAGAAGGACGAAATTGCAAGAGGTAGAGATGAGTACACGTTCGAAGAAGGAATAACAAGACCAGGTGAGAGTAGATCTTGAAGAGAAATAGATCAAAAGAATGAGGAGGATAGTAATAACGAAAAAGAGGAACCAGCGATGTTTCTTGGTTTCTTAATCAAGCCCAGACCTTCTTCTCGTTCACCCCGACTTCTGGCTCCAGTCCAATACCATCTACGCTTAACCCCCTCTTGTCTATATCAGATGGCTCTACAGACCCATCGCCGGTCGTTCCATCCAACGATGTCAATAGCTCTCCGCTGTTTGTTCTCTTTCCTATACTCATGCCCGTGTTCGAGGCCGTGGTTAGGTTTACCATGACGGTACTCACAGGGGGTGTCATTGGCCCATTGCTAGAGACCATGGTTGAGCTATGAGAGTGCCTCAGTGAGGGCGCCGTTGGAATTGAACGTTTCGAGGCAACTAACGTCAGGTCGGACGAAAGGTCGGCTGGAGGGGGCTGAGACTGGCCAAAAGAACCCGAGTGTGTCGGCTTGGTCGAAGAGGTTGGTGGCATGATTTTTGCAGGTGTTTCCGTTCCCCTGGTCTCCTTTCTCTCGGTGCCGTTCGATGTAGCATTAGGAGGTGGATTAAACGAGGCTTTCTTGGAAGATGAGAACCCGAAAATCTTCCAGAATCCTCCACCACCGCCACCTTCTGCCTTTGTTTTCTTCTCTTTTCCTTTCAGACTCTTTGCCATTGACCTGCTCTCCTTCGTCGGCTTGACAGTAACAGCACCAGGGGAGGCCGGTACTGGGGCCGAAGCTGATCGATCATTCAGTCTTCCACCTCTGACGGAGGCAGAGGTGGAAGAGGGAACATTCGCAATATGACCGGTCTTCTTCGACTGTGTAACCCCATCTGACAACGGCGTCGAAGGTACCTGACTCGGCGGACCGACAGGGACAGTGGCAGGTACCTGCACCGACAACCCCATCGGTTTGACTCCTAGATCTTCTCTCGAGGGATTGTCGATCGGAGCAGTAGCCATTGGTACGGGTACAGATGTAAGCGCAGGTGCAGGGCTATCTGATGGCAAGGGAGCAGGCAAAGGTCTTGTCGGCGCTGCAGGCGTTGATACTGTTTTGTCCCTGGTATCCATCTTGGAGTTCCCGTTGACTGAACCGGCCGGCATGAGCGGGATAGCCTGTGCGAGACCATCCTCAGCTCCACTATTTGATAGATGGCCTGTCCATGTTCGGTTCCTCAGAGATGAGCTTTCAAGTGACACGGTGGATTTTGCACAAGTTTGATCTTGGAAGAGACTCGGCTGTTGCATCTCGTCGGTTAAGAGAGTACCATCTTCAGATGCAGCTGTTGTGTTGGCAAGGTTCTTGGAGGATTTGGATCCCCATAAGGATAGTCGTTTCCTTCTGCTCGTCGCTGCAGTCGGTGAACGCGAGACAGATGCCGGCGCTGATGCAGTTTCTGTTGGCGAGGGTGGTCTGGACGTTTGGGACAATGGGCTTTTGGAGAACGTCTGATGACTGGCCAGAGACTGAACAAAGCCGAAGAACAGGATTATCAATTAAAAGTCCTATCATCTCGACAGATGGACAAAACAGAATGACAGAATGATGGCCCTTACAGGTGTGTGTCTAATTCCTTGAGATTTTCCTTCGTCCCCTTCTAACACGGTCGACACCCCGTGGTTTTCCAAGCTGTTTTTCTCCTTCTTCCGGATTGTGCTTTGTCGTTTCGAACCTTTTCCTTTCGAACTCTTGTCCGATGTGGGTGAGGGCGGAAGGGGCCCGCTCCAGACCGGCCACGGACTGCTATCACCAATCGATTCCAACCGGGATGCCCTAGATTTAGGCGAGTTGTGCATCATGGCAACAGGGAACTGTGATGGGCAATACGGAGAAGAATAGAGGTGCTGCTGTCAGCAAATGACGTTTGAGTGAAAGCACAGATGGGTCAACAGACCACTCACCGGTCCGTTCATCGATAAAGAGGATGGGTAGGCACCGTCCATGGAGAGGGATGGGTACGATCCCACCATGCCGATAGCGGTCGATGGGAATCCATGACTAGGTGATTGAGGGGATGAGGATGGACTGGACGGATACGACGGTCTGGAAGGGGTGAGGAACAACGATCAATATGGGAAACACGATAGGACACAGAGTGTGAAAAGGAGACTTGCGTCCTGTTCATATAAAGATCATCAGATCGATAGATTGGGACTGAGGACTGAGACCCGTAGGATGACAACCTGGAGTGATCCTGTCGATCAGCCTGTCGGCTTAGTCGCTTAATGGTATCCAATGGTCGTTCTGTTGCGGGGCGATACCTAAGAAAACAACAGAAGATGCGAATTTAATACTAGACTGCTCATATGGCACACAACAATGGTGCGAGGTGACTCACGGATTGCTCAGATCCATAGGTGCCGATGATTTACCAGTACTGATGGCAAGTAGGCTCGAACTCGACACAGAAGATTCTGCGCTAGGAGGGATCGTCCTATCTGTGGACGAGAGAGAGGAGCCAGAACCAGAGGTCCGTCTAGACTCGCTTCTCATCGAACCGGGCGGGGGAACGATGAATGGACCAGAAGCAATAGCTGGATGTGGTGCCGGCCGATTACTCGGCGGAGGTTGATGCAGGGGCATTGAGAGGGGTGGTTGAAGTAGTTGAGGATGAGATGGTTGTTGCTCCTGCTCCTGCTGTCGAGTGCGACCAGAACGAGAACGAGGAGGGGAAGAAGGAGGAGGAGGAGCGAACGATGAGGAGCTAGGCTGTCGGAGAGCTGAAATATTTCTTCCAGTAGGCGAGCTAGGGATGATCGGTTGAACTGCGAGAGAAGCTGGTTGGTCGCTGCCAAGGCCTTGTGGTGGTTGATCGGACTCGGTTAGAATACCATTGGAGCCTCCGATGGAGGGCTGTCTGCCAAGAAAGGTGTTCTTTTTGAGTGATCCCTTGATGGATGAACGAGACTTGTTTCTGGAGAGGATTGACCTGGATCCAGATGGTGGAGACGTTCCACCCTGGTGGAGGGAGAGCGCCTGAAGGGCGGCTTGATCGAGCGATTTGGTCGGAGAGGAAGGCGTAAAGATTGGCTTTGGCGGAAACTCGATCTCGGGTGATCTTGATGTAACGGACGACCGGCGACGCCCTGAGAGTTTAAAGGAAAAAGATAAGAGGACATGTGTTAACGACTGCACACGTGCAAGACAGGTGTCCGAGATGAGTGAAAGAAACAGAGAGCGAGAGAGAACAATACTTGCAAGCAACGGAGGGAGTCTCAAAGTAATCGCCCTGGACGTCACGTTCGGGAGAGACCGGAGGAGGAGCGGCCTGAGATCATGAATTGGTTGGAAAAGCAAGTGAGTGACAGATAACAACCAACAGGTTTTGATCGACAAAAAAACATCAAGTAGATTCGATTAGATAGGCGGCGAGAAGGAAAGAATCCTGAAGAGAAGTGTACGCGTGTGATGGACGGAAGGGACGGAAGGGAGACTAAGAGTTCAGGAGAAAGACTCTCGAAACCCTTTCGAAGAAAGGTGCACAACGAGTCTGATTGGTTTCAACTGAACAACCTACAAAGAGGAGGACGAAACGATGCTTGCGAGGAAGAAGGTAAAGCAGATGAAGAAGAGAAGGAAGGCATGTATGCGTCCAAGCAAAAGCAAGTGAGGCTGTAGGAAACCCAAGCCTACAGCGTAAAAGGTTCCCCTTTTTTTTTTAGATTGATGGATGGTGTATATGGCATCAAAGCTTTACGTACCTCTTCGAAGGGTTCAGGAAGAGCATTGGGCGAGTACATTGTTGGCTTCTCTCCTCGCTGATGGTTTGTTGGACTGTCTGTATAGATAAGAGGAAAGGGAGGGAGGGAGGAAGATGGAGAGTAAGAAGCTGAGCGAGGTCACTGGCGAGAGGAAAAGAGTGCAAAGAGAAGGAAGACGGTGTAAAGACCGGCAGGATGGGTGGTCGACAGCGGAGACAGGAACAGGGTATATGAACAGGGCGGCCAGGAACAGGAACAGGAACAGGAACAAAGAATACATATGCGCAGCTCGATCAACCGTACTCTCACTGCACGTCCACGGCCGCCCGGTCTCCGCCCACGCAGTCAGCCTTCAAAGTTTCGGTTCGTTCACCCTCGACCCTTTTCCCCGTACCTTCGCCCCGTCATCATACCATTCATCGTTAGGCCCCTGACTGTGCACGCATCACACGTGAGCTGCGCGCCTTTCACGCCGGAGTCTGTACATGTGCTCTCGGACACGACTGTGCTCTATCTAGCCCTTACGCCCTGACGTGCTCGACGCGCTGTTTTATCCAGATTCTTTTCAACGACGGGGGTGGATATATGAAAGGTTTCATCTCTATTTCCTCTTCCCGTCTTTTTTTGATGCCTTTGTGTGTAGTTTCTTATTCAATGACGTCCCTCTCAATGATTTTTTAAAACTAGTTTTTTTCTCTATCTTTTTTAGTCTTACTTGTATTGATTGATATATGTGGCTCCGATTGCTTGAGAGCATCTGTGATCAGCCATGTGGTCCCCAGTGCGGTGCCTGTTGCCCCGATGTTCCTGCCCTAGGTTATACTTTCTATTTCCGGTGTAACCCTAACACGAAATCGCGTCTTTCTCTACATCTTGCACTCCCTTTCTTGGTGATATATAGATGATTTACAACGCGACATGATACGATACAGTCCGTTGGTCACTCTTTACATTCTGTTGTTGGATTCACTGAAAGAGAAGAGAGAGAAGAGAGAGAAGAGAGAGACCGAAATCAATGTATACGCCATCTTCCCTGCTTGTTTCGACTGGAAGCATACGATGTTACAGACATACATACTCTCCAACACACTCCCTTTCCTCATATATACACATGCATACACGCATCTCTCTCTCTCTCTCCTTTCAGCCGGTCCATCCCTTCCCAGTCTTGGCTTGCTTCTTGGCCGCCTTAGCCTTGGCCTTTCCGTTCTTCGATCCAGCATCGCCAAGGTAGTCACCCACGAACGCGTCGAAGGCACCCTTCCAACTGTTCTTCATGAATCCCTCGATCACACCCTCCGGAACGGCTCCGGCAACGCCATCAACAAACGACCGAACGGTCTCCTGCCCGGAGGCGTCCGCTGGCTTGTTTGATCCACTGGATGAAGACGACGAAAACATCCCGGCTAGTGGAGAGGATGCCTTCTTGGTGCTACCCTGTCCGCCAAGAGCCCAACCAGCGGCTTGCTTCAGGTTCTCCAGGTTCCCACTTGTTGCTCCAAAGTACCAAGCGGCCAGACTACCGATCGGTCCGACAGCTCGAACAGCTTGAGAGAACGCATTCTGGGTCTGGGCAACAGCGACTTCTGGGCCATTGGTAAACGCAGAGTATATAGCGGAGACGGCAGCTATCAAAAGTCCCCATTTGGCAGTAAAGTAGAAAGTTCTAAGCTCGGTTGGTGGGTAAGTGGATGCGTCAGTTAGCATCTCTACCTTTCGTATTCGTTCCTTTCTCTCTCTCTTCCATTCACTACCCTCAAATACAAGATAGAGAGGCTTACCTCCATGCCATCCGGGCAGTCCTGAACATGCTCATCGCTCCAAAGTACAGAGCGACCAGACTCATCACTAATGGTATATGTCGCTTGATGAATGCTACGATTTCATTATCGTCGCTCCCATCGGATGAAGTAAACGCAGAGACGTATGGTCTCACAGCCGGCGGAAGCTGGGACGAGATCACTTTGAGAAGTGCGAACGATACACACATGAGTAGGATCGGTCAATCAACTAGAATAGGGATAAATGAAGCTTGATAAGAGAGGAAGCTCACAGTTGATGATGGTGTCCATTGTGTTTTTGTAACTATGTATATCGGCAGCTTGAAGAGAGAACACAAAAAGGATATCGAAAGTAGAGACAGAGTACGTTGGAGAGAACGAACGAACGAACGAACGAAAGTGTCTCCTCTTGCCAGCAAGCAAAAAGGAAACGAGAAAAAAACGACGAGGTGGAGGAAAATCGAAAACGCGTCATCAGTACAGTCGCGTGCCGTCCGATGAGCTTCGAAGCTATGCTCATCCCTCAGACCGCCTTTCGCGCAAGTCTATATTGAGTTCAACTTTGCGTCCTCATAAGAGAGGGTTTCACAGCTGATTTTTTCTATCTTGTCGAGTGTGACCAGGACAACCGGAGATGCCTGAGGTTGTTCAAATCAAGCAGCATCTAGAGGTTTCTGATACGTGTCTTTTTGATAGATACCACTATATTTCATCATCAAGAAGAGGAAAAGATAAAGACGGTATGAGTATAGAGTCTCTCTCGCTCTCGCTCTCATACTCTTCCTTCTTTCTATACTTCCTGCTCTGCTTCTTTCAGTGCGCTCTACAAACTTCGAGCTGGTTATGAATGTATTAGCAGAGATGCTCGAAATGAACCACCGCTTGAGTTCATTAAACACGTGATGTCGTGACCGTTCTCACCTTCAAACTCCGACATTCCTCAGTCAGTCTCTTTCCTTTTTTTTGGCCTGCCTGTTTTTCCTTTTGGACTTTTTCTTTCTTCAAAGTCGTTGCCAGCATAAGGCTGGCTGTCTCCTGCTTTTCATTCCAGAACAGACGGACAAACGGAGCGACTTGAGAACAGAAATCCCTCTCGGATTTTCTTTCTCTTTTTTTCCACTCTTCAAACAGTGGCGAAAGAGGGTGAGAAAATAGCTTTCGATCGTCTTGCCTTTTCCCCCGGAGATGGTCGGTTGTCGATATGGTACATTCTTCCCTTCCTTCTTCCGATCTTGCGTCGTTCATACTCTCTTGTGTGTACGTTCTAGCAAAAGTTTCCTTTCCCCTCTCGTTTGTCCGATATGATGATTGTTCTTCGACATATGAAGATATATCAATAAACGATAAGAAATAACGTTCCTCCCGAAAAGAAACAAACCGATGAGATGCAAAACCTCGAGAAACAAAGAAGAAAAGAAAGAAGAATCAAATGTAGATTAAATCTAGCTCGTTATAGGAAGAGAAGAAACAGAATACAAAAAGAAGGAAACAACCTATAGCAGCTTCTATACAAGAATCACCACCCGTCCAACAGTCTCCTCGCGGCCATATGGTTCTTCGTGTCTAATTCCTTCTTCCACTCGGCCCAGCCTTCCGGTGTTCTCTTCCAACCGGCCTGAAGCATCGAGTTGATCTCTTCCTCTGCACCCGGAGGCATCGACCGTCTTCCGTCGGGTTGAATTGCTGGAACGATCGGTTCGAACCGACCAGCACGGAGAACTCTTAAAGCGGCGATCTCTCGGAGGTACGTCGGTCGGTTGATCGAGACGGATGACGATCGGGTGTATGTATACACCTTGTGAATATGCCGGGTCGTTAATAATGGAACCTCACACATCATCGCCATTGCCACACTCGAACTCGCTTGAACTTCGTAGTCTAGAAGATAAATAGAGAGCAGACAAAAAAAAAGTGCACAGACAAATCTGTCAATATCCTACGATTCCTTCCTCTCACACTCACCTTGTACGGATAGACACAAAGTGAACAAGAACATGAATAGATAGATAAGCACTCACAGCCACCCTTGGTACTCTTGCTGAATGCAGGCATCGCGACGTCCATCGAACTCATCAATTTAAAGAATTCTGGATAACTCAACCCGGTATGGACCACCACGACCTCCTTCAACACCTCTGGCACATTCATCTGGCCGTCTCCTGCAAGATGAAGCTCGAACGGAGTTGCCTCTCCGTTCGAATTCGGCCTAAAAGTCGGTTCGGCCTCGGTGATAGGATGATAACCCCAAACGACAGGATCGGCCGTCAACTCGGTTATGAGATCGTGGAAGATACCTTCGTAATCTCTTCGATCTGGATCAAAGTTGCCTTGGACGATCGCTTTGGTCAACATCTTTTCGGATGTTCCACGGGAGGATGCAATCTTGAGAGGAAGCACCGGAACATGAACGCCGATCGGGATCAAGTCGTATCCGAACTGATGGGTGTCGAGAGCGTCGGCGAATGAATCAAAGTGGTACATGAACACCCGTTTCACACTGTTCATTAAGTTTTTCAACCCATAGACACATACGGTCAATGCACTCGAGCGCACTACACATGTAAAGATGCAACGGTCTTACTGTTCAGATATTGGCATCACCCTGAGCGCGCCTTCCCTCACCCAATCTGCACCGTACTCGATCAACCATTCCACAGAGAACGCATTGTGGACGATGCATACCAACGTAAACTTTTCGTCTTCACCTCGAGCTAGGTATTGTTCGAACAGCTTTTTCGAAAAATGCTCCATACTATAGGTTATTTCCAAATAAGACGAAACACGCGTGTCAGTTTCTGAACTAGAACAGAAAAGAGGAGAGAGAAAAGAGAGAGCGAAAACAAGAAAGAAAGCGCATGCGATCAACGGGAACATACTCGATCTCACAGGTGCCTAGGATAACCATGTCCGCCTTCTTTCCTCGATCTTCCGAACCAGAAAACAAGTTGTCACGAGAGAGATCGCTGACAATCTGCTCTGGGTCATAGTACTGTCCGTTGTACAAGTTGAGGTCTTGGACAACATCCGCAAAGCCCCATCGGAAGCCTTTGGCGTATACTCTGATAGAGTCAGTGTACGAGGAGATCGTATGAAGGAGGGACATATACACGTCTGTTTTTCGTTTCAGTTACGGTTCGACCGTCCAGACATTCAAGACACGTTGACGAGAAAGGAATGTTAACTAGAGCAGCCCATCGGAATAGAGCGAACCCCAAATTTCCATAAGAATAGATAAATATACAAAATACGACAAACCTTCGTGTGCGGTGAAATGACTACCGGCTAGGATCCTCCGTCTCGGAATTCCTGGATTTATCCATGGATGTTCATCCGAGTACCGATAGAATCCAGTAGAATTATCGAATTGAACCCCAACAGATACGGTAGATTCCAAACATTCGAACGAAGAGTGTCCCGAGTACCCGGGAAGTGATGGTGAAGATGATCCGTGGGAGCCCGAAGAAGATATTGAGAACAGCCAGTAGAGTATACAGAGAGAGCCAAGGGAAAAGAACGACAATCTAAGCAGTCTTGACTGCTGAGATGTCAGACTGATCGCCGGATGGAACGGTAGGTGCATCGTTGATGGTCAGCGAGGAAGGAGAACAAGAAATATATCGGAACCGCCGGGCTGTTGATTTTTGTTTGCAGTCACGTCGAACAAACTCTCATCACCAACATCCATCGAGCCTCGTGGGAATACAACATACTCTTTGCCTCTTCCTTGGATTATTTAGTGACATTTCCTATCCTTGAAGTATAAATCCTTTGTTTCCGAAAAACAGAAGAATAAGAAAAGATGGTCAAGGGAAAACGTGGGGATCCGGATGATCTCCCGAAATTCAAGCTCACCTCATTCTGTGTCCCTCCTCAGTGGGTATTCCGTTCTACGTCCAATGGATCATGTCAAGATCTGATCTTTTGGATCTTTCACCCCCTCTTCGTGCAGAGTTAACAACAAGAACATGAACTCAAGCTACCTTCGGACGGAATCTCAGACCGTTTGGTCTAGAAAGTCGACGGGCTCCGAAAAGAGAAAGCGCGATGAGCAACGAACGGAGATCAACGAAGCCGTAGCTGAGGTCGGTGCATTTCATCACAGTTCTCCTATCACCCGAACAACTCTTATTTAATAAAGGCAAAACTTGTCCTCGAACTTTTCCTCACAGACACTGGCCGGCTCAAAGACAATCGTCATCCACCCTGGCTCTCAAACGCTTCGGATAGGTCTCGCAACTGATTACCAACCTCTTCAAATCCCTATGGTCATCGCTCGTCGTCGAAAGCCATCGTCTAATCATGCACCCGAAACAAGCTCAAGCTCGGCCAATGGAAAAGGCAAGGAGAAGATCTCAGAGCTTACCGAGGAAACAATGGATGTGGACCCGGACGAGCAGGATATAGATGCGCAGTTGAAAGCGCCTGATACCGTACGTCCAGTCGTTCTTTCACAATCATCCCAATAGAAGCAAGGCTGACCAGATTTTTTTGTTGTCACCTAGATCGAGTCCAGAATCGCCAACTTACGACAGACCCATCTCAAAAGAACACATGCACTGAAACTGAGACCTATTCCGCAAGGTCGTTCGCTCGTTCAAAATTATAATAGTGACGCTTTGGAAGAAGGGGGCGAAAAGATCGAAGACTTTAACGATCCTCTCCGTGTAGAATGGTGGGATCCCTCTACAGCCAAAGCAAAGTCGACCAGAACGGTCGTGGGAGAAGAGGTGGGTAGGATTCCACCGGACTCGGCCGATTGGGTGATTCATAGGCCGTTCAAGGGTAGAACGTTCAATCTCGAGGCGTATGAGAAACTGCAGACGTTGTTGGACGATCTTGAGCTGTTATTTAACGAGGTATTGGAGAAGGAGATGGGAATCTCTAAAAAGGAGTATGATGTTCGTTCGAAATTTTCTCAACTGTAGGTCGTATTCGTGTTTCATCTGCTAATATGAATACTTTCCCTTTTGTTGTGCGCATGAACACACCTACAAAAGTCGTACTCGGTCATCTTGGTGATTCCAGACCATGTATCCAAATCATATATCCGAGAGATGAGTCACCTTTTGCTAGCCACGATGGGCTTCAAGCAGATGTGTGTTCAACAAGTACGTTCTTGTTCTCGCTCGAGAGAGTATCTATCTGAACTTTTCTCTGGATTTCATGAGCTGATATATCTATCCATTAGGAATCCCTCGGCGCGACGTTCGGGGCAGGCATCTCGGCGGCTTGTGTAGTTGATATTGGCGCGACCAGGACATCAATTGCTTGTGTGGAAGACGGAGCGGTCGTCAATGATTCAAAGTATGTTGTTTCATGATTTAAACCGAATGATCTTTCCTCTTTCCATATGTGTGTATTTGTGCGCACGATGCTTACAATACGCGTCTGTTCTATACGTAAAGGATGTGTTTAAACTACGGTGGAGATGATATCACCCGGTTTTTGTCGACATTGCTCGTTGCTTCGTTCTTTCCCTATCAAGAGCTGGATCTCAACAAGAGCTACGATTTCAAGTTGATCGAAGGATTAAAGGAGAAGATATGTACTCTGAACGAGGTATGTCAGCTTTGAACTTCTGTGTTTTGTCTTGTTCGAGGAAAGAAATAGCTCAGACCGACATCCGGGCATATGTTCTTCTCCTCCTTCCCCTGCTTCCTCCCAGGCTCAAGTGGGAGTTAATCTGAATGAGTTCGTGTCGAGGCGACCTGGAAAGCCGACGATGAAGTACAGGTTCAAAGTGTTCGATGAAGTCATTCTTGCGCCAATGGTAAGTCAAGCATGAAAACATTGAAAGTGAGAGGGATAAAGAGATATTCATTTGCAGACGCCAACGCGGTGACATGGCATATCTTCTTCTTTCCTCTCCTTAGGGTCTGTTTGAGCCCCGGGCGATGGAAGGGGTGTCAGAACCGCCTGTTGTAGAAAGCGAAGGTCTTAAAGGGGATGAGGTGGATGATCTTTGTGGAGAGTGGACGTTAGATCTTCCTGTATGTTCCGAGTCCCCTTCCACGTTGATCAGCCAAGCTTGATAGCATTCTTACGCACTTTTGATATATATTTTTCCATGTGGATATGATTGATCTGACCGGTAATCTAGACGGTCGCCATGATGTCTGCTACCCAGCATCTGAGACCTCCTCCTACGGAGGTTCTACCCATTGTGATCCCAACAACGATTACGGCGGATCCTAGTCCAACGGCTACACCTACTCCCGCTCTTACGCCATCTCTCGAACCAGCCCCGCCGGAAAGCTTGCCGCCCCCTGCGCTGTTCACCGAGACGTCGGTTTCAGAGAGCCTCCCGCCGGTAGAAGCAGCGGAACTAGCGACGACAGCTCTTGCTGTCGAGGTACCTCCAGCGGCCACCATCGTGATTGATCCACCTACGGACCCTGCTACCAAAGATGTGACTCCGATCCCATCGCCACCACCATTTGATGTCCTCGGAGCGGCCGCTCGGATCGCTTTGGACTTCGGAATCGTTCATTCGATAGGTTCTGCGGGAGGTGAAGACAAAGTCAAGAAGTTTGCGGGTAACGTGCTCGTCATCGGTGGAGGAGCTAGATCGGCCAACCTCGGCTGGGGACTAGAGAGTCGGTCAGTCAGGTTTCTTTCTTTTGGTCGTGTACAGCCCAAGCCTCCTGAGAGGTTTGGGGGATGAATATGAGGATTAACATGTTGGTTCTCCACACGTTCCTGAAAGACTCCACCCGTTGATCGTCAGCCGATTCCCGAGTTTGACTCAATCGGCCACTCAACCCGTTCAAATCATCGCTCCTCCCCGAGAGATTGACCCTCGGTTCCTTATCTGGAAGGGGACGGCAGTGTTCGGTAGGTTGGAGAGTGTCCAGGAATTCTGGGTTGGTCGAACAGAGTGGGAGATGTTTGGGATGCGAGCTCTCAGAGAGAAGAGTTTGGTCATCTAGTTTCCTCTATAGAAGGAAAAAAAGGAGTTTAGAGCAAAGTCCGAATGATGGTAAATGAGGAGTTCATGCTCTCCACCTGGTCTGCGACAGAACCATTGTCTCTTTGCCTGTTGATTCGGTCGAGAGGGAAGATGTGGAAGAAAATGAATAGAGCATTAAATAGCCAAAGCCTGGAAATCTACAGATTTTTCGGAAGAGTTCAGATCGTGCGGTATAAGAGATTGTTACAACAAGGTCTATGTTATCATATGGATCGATGGAGTGATCAATAGAACAGAGGGTACCAGGATGAGGAAACAGAGAGGAGAACGAAGAAAGCCTATGCTACATAGAAACACAACAGAGGAAGGACAGAGGCCAAGTCGATCGAAAAGCCACAGCATTCTCTTACCGTCGCCTCAAGCACGGAGCCTAGCTCGTCTGGCACGGTTACTGCTTGCAGAGTTGTCGTCCAAGGCCGCATGGAAGATCTAGATGGCAACCGAAATCATATGTAAAGGCGCTTTAGTTGAAGCCATACATGACGACGAAGAAGAGGCACGATAAACATACCATGGGGGAGTTTTGAGCAGACCGATCGAGCGACAACGTTGGCATCGACCCTAGCGAAGGATGACCGACCGGCGTCCTTGCTGCCATCAAGTTTGTCATCGGTGCCATACCTGAGGGACCGCCGTTCGGAGAATCAAGCTGAGACATGCCGGCAGAGGGATCGGATGATGAGGAGATAGGAAGATTGGCAGGAACAGATTGGCTGGCGACAGGCGGTTGGTAGTACGCAGGAGAGAGGTAATCAACCTGAATCGGAGAGTCCACGGAAGGAAGTCAGTTTGGATGGTATGATTTGAAGGGGGAGGAATCAAAAAAAAGATAACAGGGAGGTTTTGCAGCCTACCATATACATCTGAGCTATGGTTCGAGAAGGACGGATAGGCAAAACAGGAAGAAGGTCAATCCTGAGGGAAGTTCCTTTATATACGAGTACAACCAGAGGCACAAAAACGAAAGAAAAGACCCACTGGATGCATCCCATTGGGGTCCTCGTCTCTTTCTAGCCCAACCGAGTAGAGTGTTCCACGAAGCAGCTCCCTTTGAGCTCTTTGTCGTTGCCGGGCCTCCCGAACCACCTTTGATCCCCATGATCGTCCTCGAGACCTCGCCGACCGAGACGAGAGAGCTGCCCTGCTCTTTGGCGAGTTGCCGGGCAATCTCCTCGATCCGTTTGGATGGTGGTTTGAGAGCGATGGGAACAAGACCGGGTGGCGGGACAGTAGGACTTGATGCCGGAGGTTTGGCAAAGATGACGGGATGATGGATGTGCAGTGACGACGGATGGTTTCGAGTCGGAGGCATCGGAGATTATTTCACGCCGCTGAGGACGATGTCAGTTTGTTTATCGTTAGTGTAAACCTGATAAACCTGGTTAGCGGGAAAGGATTCCAATCCGGTGGTAACAACATCAGAAGGAAACCCGAAAGGGAAAAAGGTAACACCGGACAGATAAGTATCCAAGGGTGATGTTTCAGATGAAGAACAACTCCAGTTAGCTCCTGAACACTCTAAAGACAGACAGAACAAACGAAACCGGATGGAAGACAGAGCAAGGAAGACAAAGCAAGAGGAAACGAAACGAAACGAAACGAAACTTGCCGATGCTTCTCCAGGGTTTATATACCGTGCTCTATTAAAAAAAAAAGTAAAAAAAAAGAACGAACGTGAAAGTGAGGAACGGGTGAAATCGTTTGGGCGGTGGGGGAAGAGGTTACTGTTTACAGCCTTGTCACGTGAGTTTTAAACACGTGATTGTGGCGAACTTTTCTCATCGATCACATCCATCTCCTTCATCCGCCTGCTGCTTAGGTGAACACATACGCACTCATTCGCTCACACGCACACTTACACGCATCATATACAGATCGGATACAGGCACGATGCAGGCTTCGGAAGGTCAAACTACCAAGCACAGCATAAAGCGAACGCAGAAGGTTCAATCAGATCCGTCGTCAAGCTCGTCGTATCAACAACAGCAACAACAGCAACAACAGCAGCAGCAGCAGCAGCAGCAGCAGCAGCAGGTCAAACTCAAGATCGTTATCAGAAGGCTACCGGCGAATCTACCGGAGGAGCTCTTCTGGAAATCAGTCGAGCCATGGGTGAACGAACAGACGGTATCCTGGAAGGTCTACAGGAAGGGAAAGCTCGCTAAATCGTCAGTCACCCTTCCATCCGTCTCGCCTTTTCTCTCTCTCTCTCTATCAAACTTAACTTTGTCCGTCTCGTATGGGTCGACGGAATTATCACAAAAACAGGGTCAACAAGGAAACCGTCCATTCTCGCGCATACGTGCTCTTTAAATCCACCACTCCCCTAGTTACCTTTCACAGAGATTATGATGGTCACCTCTTCAGAGATAAACAAGGTAGGCTCGCTTCTCTTTTCTTCTTCTATTCATTGCAAACAGGATGTTTAACCCTCCAATCAACCGACAGGAAACGAATCAAACGCGGTGGTCGAATACGCGGTCTACCAAAAAGTTCCCATCGACAGGAAGAAGAGTGACCGGAAACAAGGCTCGATCGATATAGGTAAGCCCAGAGATCATGAGGCTCTCAAAGACAGGAGAAACCTGACTCTGCTTTGTGTGCACGACCTTCCCACGGCGGGTCATTCTTTCCTCTGTAGACCCAGACTACCTGTCGTTCTTAGACTCTCTCAAAGCGCCGGCAAGGACTGTGGTCGATGGAGAAATGACGTCCCAGGCAGTCGCGACCGCTGCCGCTGCCGCTCTGTCCTCTGGTGCTGGTAGGCATAGTTCAAATCATCGGTCTCTCTGCTGTCCCAACTCGTGAGGTGAAAGCTAACGCCGCATGCATCCGATTGTTTTCCCTCTTCCTCCTTTGTCTCTCTTTCTCTCTCTATCCTCGTCCGATGTTGACCTGTGTCTCCTTCCATGGCCGCTCCAGCCAAACCAAAGCTCACGCCCTTGTTAGAACATCTTAAGGCTCGAAAAGAAGGTAAATCACACAAGCACGGCTCCCCCGCTCTTTCCGGAATGTCCACTCCCCGAGGGGCGAAAGCTATATTAGCCCCGCCACCGAACGGTCAGTCGTCCGGCAAGTCCAAGAAAGGCGACAAGAAAGATAAAGGGAAAGGGAAATCCTCGGCTGCCGTGGATAAGAAGGACAAAGCAGCCGGGTCCGAGGGAGCAGCCGGAACTGCTGATGCCAGCGGATCGTCGACCAAGCGATCAAAGAAACAGCCAAAGCAACACGCGCAACCCTCTGGATCATCAGCCCCTGGTTCGAGACCTCAACCTCCCGAGCCGGCTGCTCTCCAGGCCATGGCAGCTGCTTCGTTGGCCGCTCGTCAACAACAACAACAACAGCAGCAGCAGCAGCAGCAGGGCAGATCAGGAGGCGGAGCAAACAGACCAGGCGCACAATCACCTGCTGTTGGAGAGGCAGATGGGACCGGGCCTCCCCCTGAGGCTCCGAGATCGAAAAGACGAGAGAAACGAGGGGGCGGAGGAAAGAAGGAAGCAAAAGAAGGTGGTGGTGGTGGTGGACCAGAGAACCCATCGGGTCCTCCTGTCCAATTCAAGATTCTCAAAAGAGAACCTGCAGCCGAACCATCCTCTTCGCCAGCAACGGTGCCGTCGTTGACTGCTTCATTCGATCCTTCTAATGGACGGCAATCAGGCGGATCGACTTCACGCCTGTTGAACCCGAATCTTCAGGTTTTCGAACCTCAGCAGTTACAGCCATCAACGGTGTCGGCGTCGACCACAGAGCGAGCGCGCGGGGCGAGATCAGGT
>MVAH01000089.1:0-66289 GCA_014825575.1 Phaffia australis | reverse complement strand
CTTATCAAGGTGCGCCTTGTTTATTGTCATTTTTCATTGTTTGCGTCAATCGAACAATAGCATTGGAGCGTCTACAGGAGGATGTATTCAGGCTTGTTCAAGCAGGGTCACACAAGCGCGCATTTGACTGTCTATTGAAACTCAGAAAAGAATCACTGGAGGTATGTCTTTTCCTGTTTTCATGGCTTTAACGCATTCGGGACAGGCTCTGACATGAAGAAGGTGAGCACGTACTAACGTATCGGTTTTTGTGTATCCTCCTGGTGGCGATCGAATTTCAGGGCGAAGAATCTCCTCGGTTCAATGAGTTCGTCTCTCTGTATTCTATGACCCCCTTGGCTCAAGTCTGACTTGCATATTTTCCTACAGATTCATTCGTTCACTTCGATCAACATGTCTGTCATCAATCATGACGGCTACAAATCCGAACTTGTCCGACTTTTGGACTTTTTTCTTATCTGAAGCGAAAACGAGAGCGCAGCAAAGCCAAGTAGAGGAGATTGGACTGATCTCGGTCAATGAAGATTCAGACTTCAGGTTGAGCGACGTCTCGGAAGAAGAACGTGTACAGGTATGTTCTGGTTCTGACATTGTTCTCCTTTGAGCTCTATTTTCTGCTCAAGCGCCTTACGTAGTCTATGCAATTGGTAATTGACTGACCGGTTGATGCTTTTCGGAACTTCGTTCTTCTAATCCTATCAAATCGAACTCCTGTTCATCATCATCAAGTTTTTAAGATGGGCCCTTCCGTGATATATTCCATCTTCCGGTCAAACCCCTATTTGTACAATATCCTACATCACCAATCAGTCTGTCAATGGACGGATGTTCACCCTTTGTCGGTTATCTCCCGCCGTTGAATATATATGTGTATTGATCTTTTTTTAAGTCGACAAACTATCAGATTGATAGGAAACGATGATGAGAAGACCAAAATAAAAGGGCAATATAGAAGGAAGGAAACGAAACAGAAGCTATGACCTGACTACATGATAACTAACTAACTAACTAACTAACTAAACGAATTAAAGAAGAGAAGAAAAGGAAACATAGAGAGGCGAAGGTTCCTTGTTTGAATATCTTGTCTCCGGCCTGAGGGATGGAGGGACAGAGACGAAAAGACAGATATCAGGCTTATACCAGTAAGCGCTGACAACTTGGAGATTAACCCGCAGAGTACATCCCTTTAATTTCATAGCCTTTATTCCTCTCATTTGACCAATCTCAGGGAGAAGAAGAAAGATGTTGTGAAAAGATCTGAAAATCGGAGTGAAGAAAGCCAGAGAGGAAGAAAGACTAGAAAAGGAGAATTGTAGAAGAGAAAGAGAAGTGTTGCTTTTTCACTGTCATCGACGTTTCTTTCCTGGAGTCGAAGGTCTTTTGAAGAAGTACGTTTTGCCTTGCCGTTGAGCTGTTAGCAATTCAAGTAGATGACCAGTACATCAAGGCTTGAGGTCAGTGGAGGATATCTTAAGAAGACTAGAAACACAGAGGCGAGGCAAATAATGACTTACTTCCTCGGAGAGGTCGCATGAGACCACCGAGCTCCGCTGCACGGGTCTTATCTGTATCTTTGGCCGGATCGTAGAAGAACTGATCCAGAAGAGGATGACCGGATGCGTCCTATGTTCGTCAAGTGCCAAGGCAGAGAGAAGAGAGAAGATGGAAAAAAGTTGATGTTCAGAACGGCAGAGCGGTCAGATCATACAGAATATTGGAGCAAGTATAGGAAAAAGGACGGATCTCACCTTTCCAATTCTGACAATTCGTCCCCACATTCCACCACTCCCCAACTCACTCTCGAGCCAGCTTTCCCATCTCTGTTCTGACCCTAACTCTCCGAGTGCTGGGCTTCCGTCCAAAACTGCTTTTGTCAAATCCTTCAAAGTCAACGATGTTTGTCTTGAGAACACCAAAGCTGACGACAAAAGCGAGGCGAGGTCCACTTCAGCCGGTACAGGCGATGGCTCGAGAGGTCGAGCAGGAATGGGCAGACTTGGCTTCTGAGGGGATGGGCTAGGCGAGAATACTGGAGAGGGTGTCCGAGTAGGTAGTCGAGTTCGAACAGGGGTCCTCACGCGCTCAACCTCAGTTTCAGATTCAGCTTCATCAGACGAGGAGGAAGACAGCGCAGAGGAATCCGCTTCGGACTCAGAGTCCATTGCAGACGAGAGATCGTCTTCGTCATCTGTCTGGGCTTTTTCATTTACAGACTGAATGTCCACTTTGACTTCTCCGCCCCAATAACCAATTCTTAAACAATCCTGTCTCCCACCCTTTCCCTTCCTCAAGATTCTTTCCTTACCCTCCGATTCGCTGACCCGAGTCTCTCCTTGTTTCCCGAGATCACAGATTACGACATCCTCCTGGAGGACGCGCTTTCCATTGATCCGTGCGCCATTTCGACTGAGTATTCGAAGAGTGATCAAGTGTGGAGCTTTAGACGATCGGGAAAGGAGTACGTGTTGCCTGGAGGCATGAGGAGATCCTCGAGGAAGTGAAAAGATGTAACGCTCCGGAATAGAAGAAGAAGCAGGAGAAGAAAAATTAAAAGAAGCTGAGGATGATGCGGGTAGCAAAGTAGGTTTATTGAGCGGATTAGACGGCTGGTGTGTTCGCCCAAAGAGAATCAATTGCGTCACAGACGACGATGGCTCAGAGACGGAGCTAGATAGGATTGGTAGTGTGCACTTAAGAATTTCCTTTGGAAAGATTTTGAGAGATCGTTCTGTGTTTAGTCGGGTTGAAGACCGACTTGCCAAGGAATTGATTGTGGATCCTGCAAAGGAAGGACTGATAGGAATTAGGCCTGAGGCGCTAAGGGCGATAGGTAGAGGTGAGACTGGGGCTGGAGAAACGGAAGAGGAGAACGGTCGCGACCCTACATCAACTTCAGACAGCGGATCCTCAGTCTTATCACCATCCTCGTCCTCCTTCTCCTCTTCATCTTCCCTGTCCAGAACTCTTCGACCCTTCAAAAACGTCTGGGTGTTTCTCTGAACAGGCGAAGATGTAGCGGGTGAGACATAGCCGTCCGTCACTTTCACTCTCAATCTTTTAAGTCCGTCTCCTTTGCTGACTGTGGTCAATTTCCGTTTCTTTTCCGCCGCTGTGACCGTTTTTGCGGACCCGAGAGAACGAATGGACGGGTTGTTGGATTTGCCAATGGGCGAAGACGAAGAAGGGGCTGGTGTGGCGAGAGCAGCGCGTTTAAAGGGAGGACGAGTAGAGGGTTTGATGAATGTAGGTAGCACACCACTAGCTTTTGACTTGTGTTTGAGGGAAAGAGACGGTGAGGAAGGAGGGAGGGATCGCTGGTAGATAGAGTGAGAAACAGTAGGGGAGGAAGGGCTAAACATGGATGAAGTTGATATACAAGGCGCACCAGGCGTCCTATGAAGAGATGAGGAAGAGGTGAAAAGAAGGACGGAGAGGAAGAAGGAGAAGAAGACGAAGGAGGAAAGAAAAAAGACGACCGCAAATGGAAGTGTAGAAATGTTCACTGAACATGACGCGTCAAAGACACGCGCCTTGACGCGTCTCTGATGATCTGCCTCAATCTAGCCGTTCTTTTGCTCTGCTCTTCTCATTCTGCTGGTTTTCTTTCTTGTGGCCAGGTATGATCGTATGTGGAAGGCGTCGAGAAAGACATTCTATAGAGAACGTTTCCTTTCTAAGATTTGCACACTCTGAAAAGCGAAGAGACCAAAAAGTTACACTTATCAAATATCAGCTACATTCAGCATAGAGGTTAATTATAAAGAGCAGTTAGACTGACTTGAAGCACGTCGCCTTCTTCAAGGTCCTGGAAGCCCACCAACTGAATTCCGCACTCGGATCCTTTTCGAATTTCAGTCATATCTTTCTTGACTTGCTTCAATGTGAGGATAGGGCCTGACGAGAGAAATGAATATGCTATCAGCAAACGCCCACTCTGATCGAATCGATCAAACTAAGGTGCTGGCAACAGCTGAGTAAAAAGCACAGGGACGAACCAACAAAAACCTCCTCGCCCTTTCTGAGAACTCGCACCTTCTCACCCCTGGACACAGTTCCATTGTTGACTCTGCAACCCGCAATCTTGCTAATCGTTCTATTAGGAAGTGTGATCTCGAATATTTGCTGACACAACGCCTCGCCTAGGACTTTGATATCGATGACCGGTGTCAGCAGGTCGGAGCATCTGGAAACAACCTCTTCAATCAGTCGATAGATCACTCCTTCTAGGTACACCGGAACAGACGATACCGCGGCTTGATTGGCGGTTTGTCTGTCACATTTCACCGAAAATCCAATGATTGTAGCTGAACATGGAGAAGAGGCCAACGCAGTCAAAATTGTCCGATAGAGGGTGAGTTCAGAATGAAAAGCGATGGGTAGGGTTGAAAATCTTCACACTCACCTCCCACCGTTTGGGCCATACTGACGTCTCCGGGAGTCACGTCCCCTACACCGGATGAGATAATTCTCACCTTCGCCTCTGCGTTTCCGATACCCTCCAACGTACTGACAACTGCCTCGACTGTTCCACTGACATCTCCTTTGACGATCAACCTAAGCTCCTTAGGCCCCTCGGCCTCTGCTTCCTTCCTTTCGTCCTTGGTCATCCATTCAGGTGTGGGCATCTTTTCACCCGTCATGAATGCCACTCGTCTAGCTGTTTTGAGATCCTTCTTTCGTTGGGATTCGATCATGTGTTCCTCCGATGCTTTCCTTCTCTGATCGTTGATTACGTCGATATCCCGAATCTGGTTCTGGAGCTGAGTTTCTCTTATTCGATTTGCTACTGCCTTTTTTGCAGCTTCTTCGTTAGTAGCTTCTAGGACTTCGTCTCCGGCAGACGGAAGCTCCTTCCAACCAGAACACGACAGAGGTGTACCGGGTGTAGCTTTCTTGATCGGCTTGCCTTTGTCGTCCTGAGGTTGACGGACTTTACACCATGTTTGGCCGGCGACTAAAATTGAGCCTGGTTTGAGAGTTCCTCTGGTGATAAGGACAGTGGCGACAGTTCTATCGATCGGTGTTTGCCAAGAGCATCAGAGAGAAAACGTATGCAAGCGAGTGAATAAGTCAACCAAAGTTCTTTCTGATTTAAAATCACAGAGGTTGGAGATTTAGAAAGACGAACCCTCTTCCTCTATCGACCTGAGATTCAAGAATGACACCCTCCGCTCGGGAATCCACCTCCGCTCGCAACTCTGCCACCTCAGCGATGGTTGACACAGTCTCCATCAGGTAGTCCAACCCCTGACCTGTCATTCCAGATACTTCAACAGCTGGAACATCACCACCAAAGTCTTCTAGATACACGTTGTTCGTCGACAGCTCGTTCTTGATCTTTTCCTGTGGAATACAGCCAAACATCCAGTCAAGTTGAAACTGCGTCAGGTCTCAAATTCCGCAGAAGAAGGAAAAGGAAGAAGAAATAGTACGAACAACATTGGCACCATGTTTATCGACCTTATTGATAGCCACCACAAGCTGAACATTCGGCGAATTCTTCACAAGCTGAATGACTTCTCTCGTCTGAGGCATGACACCATCGTCAGCCGCTACCACCAGCACAACGATGTCCGTCACGCCTGCTCCTCTAGCGCGCATCGCTTTGAACGCGGCGTGGCCTGGAGTGTCAAGGAAGCAGATGGTCCGGGGAGCCTCGCCGGGAGTAGAAGAGGCGATAGAGACAGAGAAGGCTCCGATATGTTGAGTAATTCCACCAGCTTCGCCTTTGGCAACAGCTGCTTTTCGAAGCGTGTCGAGTAGAGTCGTTTTCCCGTGATCAACGTGGCCCTTTGTAAAAAATAGAGAAAGGTTGTTGAGTACAAATCACCATAAGTCCTTTGAATGGACAAAGTATACACAAAGACACCGAACGAACCATGATAGTTACACTGTGAAATTACAGTACAAGTCAGTTTTGTTCAAATGGAAAAGGTGGTAAGGAAACAAAGAATATGCGTACATCGGAGGTCGCAACGGTAGCGAGCTCGTGTCTTCTGGTATGGGTCTAGATGGAAGTGAGAAGAGCACTTAGGTCCCGTCAGCGTCTTGTCCTTTTGAGCACTAAACACAAACTTCACATAAGATCCAAGACTGCACATACTCTGGGTAAATGTCGAACGACTTTTCCGCATCGACTACTGGGTTGAATCCCAACTCGTATACGACGAGCGAGGCATCCTCAGCCGATATTACTATAAGCATAGCGAAAAATATTATATCATACATTGGGACCAATCAGGAGGGCTGTATGTAATGGCGTGACGACGCAGTTTAAAGAAGAATGAAATGAAGGAACATACGATGAGTAGGGTCAGCATGAGGCAAGCCTGCATCTTTGATAACATATTGTAGTCGACCTATATTTGACCCGATTGGCGAGAATTTCGATAACATGAGCATTCGATCTGAATTCTTTTGTAGAAGAAACAGAACAAACGTTGGACGTACGGAGCGAGCACCCAACCAACTTGGAGAGGTTTGCTACTGATATCGAGTAAGGAAGGTATACGTCGCCTCGAGGAATGCGCTTCTTTTTATATGAATTACCCTTCTTCTTGTCGGAGTCAGAAGACGCTTTCTTTTGAAGAGTAGGTTTTGATTTAGGCTGAGAAGCCGAAGGTTGGGGTTTCTTGGAAGTTTGAACTTTGTTCTGGCTCTGGAGATTGTTGTTACTGCTATCTTCTCTATTACTGCTTGGGCTGTTTGAAGGTGCAGATTGTGATCTAGGACGAAGGGAATCATTGTGTGGAGAATTCTGGACTTGACTTGAAGGCTGCTTCGGCTGGAAGGGCGTGGGTGGAGACTTTGGGGGTAGGTCTGATGCATCAGGGGGAGCGCTGAAGGCTCCCTGTCGTTTACTCTTCATACCTGATCCTTTAAATCCTCCTGTCTTTGCGTCTTTGTCTCCGGGACTGGAGTTGGAAGTCGACCAGGAAGCTACACTGTTGAATGCGGAGAACGCAGGTCTCTTCTTGTTGGAGGTCAAAGATGACCAGGCGTCCGGACCAGGTCTATTGGGCATACCAAAACCTCCTCCGGCTCCTCCTTTTGAGTTTCCACTCCGACTGTTGAAAGAACCAAAGCCACCAGTAGCATTTTTGGAACTAGCCGATCGAATGCTATATCCTCCGGGCGATCTTGATTTAGTGTTGTCCCGCCAGAGTGGTGAAGAAAGAGAGTCACAAAGCAATCTATTGGAGACTGATGAGCAAGAGGTAACCGAGGAGGCCGTTCTCGGAAGACGACGAGAACAAGCGTACATGCTGAGTATTCCTCACTGATGATGAACGACGAGAAAACGCTTCGAGCGAGTTTCATGAGAAGGTGATGAGGGAAACGTTGCCACATATGTTCGACACGTGACCTATCGCATGTACAGCCTCAGTTTCCTGTTCCTAGCCAACCTATTCCGTTCCTTTCTACAGACCGGGCAACAGGCTTTAGCCATCAGCCATCAACATACATGCCCTCAACATTCATCTCTGCTATCGATCTCATCCAAGATGGAACGTTGGAACTCGAGATCGATCAGCTTGTCAAGCTGCCTCATCTCACTCTCATGGTTCGTTCTTTTTCGTTGTGATCTGATGGGTTCTCGCTCGACTTACAATCACTTGACTGGCCTGGCTGTTTCATTGATCAACCTCTGGTGGTCGATAGGATGCAATGAATGCTATAGAGAGTATGTTTCCATCTTTTCTCGACCGAATATATCTATGTGGTAATCTGGACTCGAGCCTCAACCAACCGCTTTCTTTCTCCGTTTTCTGAACCAACCAGTTATGGATCCTCGAATGGACTCTGGCGTCGAGTTCCCTGAAGAAGATGCTAGAGAGGATTACGATCCGTTCGCTTCGCTCCTGCCTGAGGAGATAGCCTGGATTATGGAGCGAACGCTAGCCTGTGAGGTCTGTAATATCTCATATAGGATCCATCCTCTCTATCACATTACTGGCTTTCTGCGTTCACTTGAATTAACCTGATGCAGGCACGGTTCATATTAGATGGCCTACCATCAAGGATCCACACTTGCCCAGACCGCCTATACTATCCTCCCTCTTCACTCGGCAAACATAAAGGCTCTCGATCTCGAAAACTTGCAAATAGAAAACTCACAACGCCACTTCAGTGTCGATGGCACGGAGGTCGAGACATCAACATCAAAAGAAGAGACACGTCCGATCGAAGACAGGTGCCCAGTTCAGTTAAGAGGACTGGTCTTGAGAGGGTATTTGATGGGCGTCTGTAAATCGATAAATCTAACCCTGGAAGAGTTTCAAAAAGCGAATCTGTATGACGTGAGTTTCGTTCCGTATCATCATTGGAGATGCTCCTCGACGTCTGTTTGTGTGTCGAATTATGCGCGCGTCTATTGATTCATAGGAATTATTCGAAGGTCACATATATCGAGTCGCCAGTCTGATCAGTATTCGCCTTGTCATTTTTTTGTGTGTACAAAGGGAGAGGACTACTCGGGAGATCGCTTTGGTCTAGAGCTCTGTGATGATACCGATACAACCCAAATCTTAGATTTGATTCAACAAGCTCAAGAATGGCTCTCAACTTCTTCTGGTAGATATTTTATGATTCATCATCTCGGTTGTGCTCATGAGGTTTCGCATAATTAGCCAAGAACTGTCACACTAACAGCATACTGGTTTCTCCTTGATTCTAGTCGAAGACAGGTGGAGAACAGTACTGACGCGTCATCTAGAATATCGTCATGTAAGTCCATGTCTTGTAAAAATTCGCAGGTTCCACTAGTCCTACTCTAGATGCGCTTACTATCGATTTCAACAGGCTCTCCTGGTGGCTTTACAAACCCCCTCCTCTTTATCTCCTTTCCTTCTTCCGTCCATTCGTTCTCTTCGCGCAACTCTTCATTCAATACATGTTCCCATACCTACACCGAATAGCAAAGCGCACGCAGCGATTGACGCAGCGGTCAGCAGAAGACTAGATAGCCATGTGCCGCTAGGAGTGCTGGAGATCGGAGAGGTTCCATGGGACGTAGTGGACAGTTTGGGAACTGGACTAGAGGCTGTAAGTCAACTGGGAAAGAGGGGACCTGAGGGACTTTTGGTTCGTTACCACTTTGTTTTTAATATACTCTTGTCACTGTCTAAACGATTACTCCCAAAAAGTTTAACCTTCCCCTGCTTTGTCTTACGTTCATGATTGGGTCTAACTGCTGAATTAAGGAATACATGTCGGCTCGATCTATCATTTCTCGAACTAATCCTCAAGCACTACCAGTAATTCGATCCCTAACTATCGTACGTCTTTCCGCCTGTCCGTATCCGACATTTGATATTCTCCATGAAGTTCTAACTGTTTACTCTATGTCTCAGTCAACAATATACTCCTCTAAAACATCATTGGTCCTCGACACCTTTCCGCTTCGTACTCTGTCCGATCACTTCTTTGAATCAAACGCCCTTCTCCCTCCACGTACAATCGAGCTTGCCATTGAGCTTGGCAATGAAATATACCCTTCTCAATGGGGATGGTCCAATCCAATCACGGGGGACTTTAGACCGGGTCCTTGTTTAGGTAATGCCATCAAGGTGTTCGAGCAGAGGGTCTCTGGCGTATGTCTTCATTCATCTTTGCCTCTATGCTGCTCTGCTATCTCGGACCCATCTTTATCCTGTACATATTCGCGCCAGTGCTCATGACTCTGACGATTTTTTCTATCTTCCTTCGTTATATGTGCTCTTCATCGATTCAGTTCTTGATAAACACTCTGATCAACTTTTGTCAGAATCGACCCAGGCAGAAGCGGATGATTGCAAAATCTATCTCCCAATGGGAAGAACTATATGACGAGGTTTGTCTTTTCATCACATCACTTTCAGACATAGACATTGATCTTTGAGAGTCTTTTGCGCGGATGTATGACTTGTATCGGGTGTAGGCTGTAGACTTAATTTCACACATTCAATATGTTTTTCGACAAAATCGAATCGTATGCTTTTCTATCTCCCGTATTGTTGACCAGACCTGCTTAACACACTCATGGATTTAATCGCTTTTATCTTTTCTGTTTTTGCAATACGCGCGGGGACAGTCAACAAGCCGGATGGCTCCTCTGAGCCTCATCCCTCTCGCGCTTCACGCCCATCGACTGTTCCTCACTCGACATGTTATCTTTTCCGGGTTCGAGCTCGAACTTTATGATCCTCCGGAACACGCAATGGTGTTCTGGGCTGGGGCCAGATTATTCGAAGAAGAAGAATTTGTATGGAACTCTTTGAGGAAAAGGAAGTGTATGCTAGATCAAGCAGATACACAGAATGATGGAGATGCTGCTTGGGAAGCAAAAGAGATGCAGTGTAGGGCGTTGGGAGCGCTTTCAAGGCAACGATTCTTGGTATGTCTTTCACCCGGCCTCAACATCATGACTGCAGAAACGGCCGCTACATGTTTGATGTTAATTCTCTGTTCCGTTCCTTGAACACTGAACTGGACTTCATCAAAGTCCGCTTTACCCCGAGCGACTCTTCCTCCACAAGTTCTTCAAGCGAGATTCAAGACCCGATTCAAGTGGATCGACTGGACCGCCTCTGTTTCTGCCTCGAACATGACGAATGATCGATTCGTGCTAACTTGGTCTGATTATTATCAGGACTGTCAAGCTATCCAATTTGGTGTCGTCAGTCTCTTCCTCTCTTGTCATCCTCTAGATGTCTATTCCGGGTTGGCTGTAAAAAGGTTCAAGATGCGGCTTCTAATATGTTTGAGTTTATCTGTGAAACAAAAGGCTTCGATTGATTTAAACGACCCGATAGAGAACTTCCCGGAAAAGGCAGCGTCTGTTGTCTCAAGTCCACTTCCAGAAGACATCGTACAAGCACTCGAAGCAGTATGTTTTCCATCCTCGTTACCTATCGTTCGAACGCATCTGGCATGCTCACACCTTCCTTCTTCTCGTGTCGAACGTGATTGTTGCTGTTCGGACTGTTCTTATCGAATTTAATTCTTTTCACTTTATGATCAGGATCAAGAACGATTGATCGAATCGTGTAACAAGAACTCTACGGATGGCGGTCATTCGTGGTTCCCCCACTTGAAATAATGGAATGAACAATAAAATTTGCATAGAAAGGTATGCAGGACAACAGCGCATGCAACATTCTCTTTATCGAATATCAAGTTTTGTATAAATGTATAAAGAGAGAGAGAAGAAAAGAAAAGGACGAAAATCTAAGTGACGGTAGCAAAGACCTTTTTGACTTTTCTATCAACCAATCTCATCCCGACTCCGACCGCGAACACCAGACCTAGATCAACGACGACCAACCCAACGGCTGCCATCATAAATCTGGGCGCGAAGACCGGCCAAACCATGAGGTGTCTTCTATGCCAAGCAGCCCAAGTCATGGTCGAGATCGCGATCGAAGACTGATACATCGAATAACCTAGAATCGCTTTGAGGGAATCTGGTAAGACTGGTACGTGGTTCTTTGGTCGTGGGGAGACGTTCCAGTGACCAAGTAGAGGAACGGCCAGCGTGATCAAGAGCAACGGACCCCAGGTGTTCAGCCCTACAAGAAGGGCGGCTATAGGTTGAGTGAGTGTTGGGAATCCGATAAAAGCAGTCGACCAATGAATAGAAGAGAGTACGGCTTGATGACCGGTGGTATAGAATAGCAGAGAGCTTAGAAGAGCCAAAGTGGAAGCTTCAGTGAACGTGGGTGGCAAGATCGTTCCTGCTTCCGGGCCGTTGAAGCCTGCAGGATCTGTTGATCTAGCAAAAGCTTGCACGACGGCTTTGACATCTCTTTGGGAATCCGTTAACTCTAAGAAAGAGAGCAGACCGACGAGGTTGAGAGCAAGGACGATTTGGCCAGTTGGCTGAGCTAGAATCCAGAGGAGGGAGAACAATGGGAGAAGGAAGAGAAGGTAACTTGATCCAAAAGAGTTAGCAAACCCTAAGACGATGAGTTGACCTTTCTTGGGTTTAGGAGGCGCCAACGGGTTGTCTTCTTCTTCCTCTTCTCCTTCGGCACCGGTTTTAGTTTCCTCCCCGGCTCGACGAACTTCGATGCATAGAGGGGAGATATACCATACAAAGTAACCCACTCCCACCACAATGAACACCAGCCTGGCCAACCAAACTTTCAACACTTTCAACAACGGGATACGATCGGGATTAATTGCTTCCGATGTTTCCCCTCGTTCAATCAGCCAGTAGGCTGAACCAGCTAGCATCACACCTCGCCACAACATCCCAATTATGATAGGTGCCAAACCGGCATAAGATTTTGAGATCTCGAGGAAAGAACCAACAATGCTCGGCAGGACGTAAGCTGCAGGGAAAGATAGAGCCAACAACCAGTTGGGTGACTGAGGGATGGACGCATGTTGATAGAATGAAACTGAACATGAAGTCCCGTTCTCTTCCCTGCAAATGGTTGAACCTCCGGACAGTCGAAGGGCGGTAGCGAAAAGAAGGGAGAATCCGATGAGTCGGAGTCGAAGATTGGGAATAGGAGCAGCTGGCGCATAGGCAAGACTGAGAAGAGAAATAGTGACCAAAAAGTAGAGAGTAATTCGATCTTCCCAGAGGATAAAAGAATTGGTCGAAAGACCGATGCAGTGGATAATGAGTATCGTTGGACCGATGAGGCTGAAAAGAGTAGGCCGTCCATATCGAATAATATTGGTTCGAAGACTCTAAGATGACAGCGCAAAAAGGGACCATCAGTATAGTTGCATGTGACCTTTCTCGGCTAATCAGTTTTTGAAAGACAAAATCAAGGATAAGGACCAACCTGAACTGAAGGCAAGAACTGTGGAACTAGAATCGCTAGTTCTGAAGCAAACGCCGCCGAGTAAAGCACAGTTTCACCCATTCCTAACCCACCCTGTTTATTACTACCTAGCACTGCTCCGAGCCCGGAGCTCAGACCACCAACAAGACCACCTCCAAGGGCGCCCCAAAGAGCAAATCCCAAGTTCCGCTGAGCCCATTGTTCCCAGTTGGATCGTTCCTGGGAGACCGCAAAGTAGACCGTCCACGTGGTCGGCAGAGAGAGAAGAAGGATGCAAAGACCCAGGAGGAGAGAAGACGTGTTGAACTGGGCCCACAAAAGACGGCATTGAGTGAGAGTCTCGAGAAGGAATGCTTGTTGAGCGTTCATAAGCTCGACGGACGGAGCGGGCACAGCTTCTGACGCTTTCAAGTTCGTCTGTACCCTTGCAATTTTCTCCCAGGCTTTAGTCAAGCTCTCAACAGCCTTTTTGGCTTCTTTGCCCGAGCCAGCGATGTTTCTGTAGCTTTGTAGGTAACTCCAGACCTGACCAGCGTTGATGTTGAACGCATGCGCAAGCTCGTGTTTGGAGGAAAAGAGTTCTGGGATGATGGATCCTAAGTTATTGTAGGGAATAGGAAGTCCCATGAGGAGCGAAAGGGAAGGAACGAGGTCGATCTGTTGAACAAACCGAGCAGGGACAGTTGCTTCAGAAAGTGTGTACGTAGGAGCCAAGGAAAGCAAGTTCGAGGGAGAAAACGATGGTCGTTTGCTGTAAAACCAAAGAGCACTGGACGTTTCGAGTTCTCCATCTCCTCCGTGATCGCCCTTGCGATCCATTCCATGGTCACCCAAGAGCACCAACAGGGTTGTGTCGTCGAGTGCATCTACTACTTTTTTGAGAACGTCGTTCATCTGAGTCAACTTTGCCTTCATAGTCGGATGGGAGGGTCCTACTCTATGTCCTACATGGTCAACTCCAAGGAAATGACCGATCAGAACGTCCCATTCATCTTTGTTTTTAGCATTTTCCATTAAAGGAAGGAGGTTATCAATGACGCCTTGGTCGACGGTGTGAAGGTCCTCGACGTTGAAAGATTCAAAAGGAGCTGAGATGTTCTTTTGGAACGAGTCTGGAAAGATCGAGAGCCAAGTGTCGTCCCCCATGAAGCCAACTTTCTTTCCAGCTCGCTGCAGTTGTAGCGGCCAGGAATCCTCCTTGATGGCTGAGCCGGCAAAGTTTGAGCCGGCCTCTACGAATGTAGGAAGGGAGCCAGTGGTGATGCCTTTCAATCGCTGAAGTGTTGTCGTAGGTGGGTCTGAGTGAGCATGGAATATGACAGACCGGGTTGGGTCTGAAGCAGTCAACTCTGCGGGAAGAGTGAGGACGTGATGATGGTTAGGGTCAACAGGCGACGGAGGATTGGAAGATATGAAATCGAAACGAAGGGCGTCGATGATGAGAACAACGGCCTTATCGAATTTGGGTGGGATTGAACAGTCGGGAGAGGAAGGAGAGCAGATATTGGTTTCCTCTAACGTGAGTCTGGTGAGAAGGAATCCTTTAGTAAACAAGTAGAGACCAGAAAGATGAAGGTATGCGATCCATCCCAGCAAGAGGCACGCAAGGAGATGATGCCTTGTGCTACTTAGAATCCCGTTGAACGAGTTCTTAGACGACGAAGGAGGAGCCATATGGACGACGATCTCTATCTGACTGCCTTCAGAGAAAGAGGAAGAGCGTGTGAGGGTGAGGTGTGGGACTGTGTGGTTATGTAGGTGAGTACGTGCCAGACGATCAACAACGCTTCAAGATGGAGGGTTTTGCCAAAAAGTGAATATAAGGAAAAGTCACGTGTCTAATCACGTGCTCTCACATCACGTGATCTCATCGATTTTCTTGCCGGCCGATTCACCCACCTTCATTTCGGACACTCATCATCACCACCCACACTCACACTCGCACTCACATCCTCATACATCCACGCTCCCTTAGACTTGTTCGTTAGATATGTCTGCCGCTCCCACGCAAGCTCAGCTTCAGACTTTATACAGATCGTCTCTCCAGGCTTCTCGCCAGTTTGCGTCTTACAACTTTCGATCATGTATGTGTCGTGATTTCAGCTAAACATCTGTTTAAAAGCTGACCGGTCATCTCTTTCTCATTTTTCTCGTCATGTTCTCAAAGACTTCGTTCGCCGCACGAAGGATCACTTCAAATCGATTCCTTCAACCACTCAGCCTGATATCCTCAAAGTCTGGTTCGCAAATAGGACAAATGAATTGGAGACCATGAAACGAAGCGCAGTTGTCAACAGGATGTTCGAAGGGCCAAGGTTGGTTGTGGAGAAGGATCTGAAAGAGGTCGAGGTTCGTTTGTCTCTCCTCCACCCTTCCCTGATCCGGATGAGCTAAGATCCAATATATCCTGATCGTGTTTCTGCGTTTTCTCCCTCTTTCCTTTCTGCTTTCAATTCTATCGGAAAAACTCATACATCTTTACTCGGCTTTACCACTTATCACAGGAGGGAGTGGATGAGAACGATACGCTGCTTGAGCACATGCCTGCTCCTGGAGAGCCCTCTTACACTTGTTAAACTCCTCCTCTCTCAGATATATTTCCGTCGAAACCCTCCCAAGCCACGCCATCTGTACTGAACAACGTGATATGGTTTGATATAATATGTACATAGCTAGATCAAACATGATCAACTCTTCAATCGAGAACGAATCTAATGTCAAGAGAAGGATACCAACTGACCTGAACCCGTAGTTATTGACTGCACAGGCGGTATCGAGATTAGTCTGGTCAAAAGAGATCATATGGCTCAATTTGACTCGAGACGACAAAATGGATTCATCGAGAGTAGACAGATATAAACGCCGAACACAATTCACACAGACCGCAAGACAACACACACACACACACACACACACACACACACACACACACACACACACACACACACACACACACACACACACACGCACACACACACACACACACGCACACACACACACACGCACACACACACACACGCACACACACACACAGATCTGTACATCGACCATGCCTTCGCTTGCTCATGTTCTTCACGCATTTACGTCAGTAACCGGTCACTCTTCTCTTACTCACTTCTGGTTTCCACTCGTGACCATTAATATTACGAGCCTCCATAAAGATGGTTGATCAGAATTCGCAAAACCCTATATGGCTAACGACATCTCTAATCCTACAATATCTCGCCATGACAGATCTCAACCGCCTTCATCTGCTAAGAAGCGCGAGTGAGTCCGATTGGATGTTTTAGACTTTGAATTATCAGATATGTTGACCATTCATCCAATGTCGGTTTTTACTCTGTTTAGATACAAGTTTTTCGATGTTCCTCCGCTGGGCACAGGAGGTTTCGCCGTTGTCAAGTTAGCATACTGGAAGAAACATGGATTGGAAGTCGCTGTTAAGGTTGTCGACAAACGAGTGGTCGAGGACAAAGAAAAATATCTCCGGATCTTGGTCGTGTAAGTCCCTTGTCATTTCCTTCATATGTTTGATAATTTGTATCTGGGCGTAACCAAAAACTCGGCTCACAGCTCTGACTTCAAACGATAGAGGATGGGGACAAGCCTTGGACCAACGGCATGAGCATATCTGCCCCTTGCTAGAGTCAGTCTCGCTTTCCTTTGATTATCCTGCATTTACCTGAAGTTTCTTGTGACGAGTCAGGATACTGATATGTGACGACTGGTTCTGTATATGTTACTTTAGCTGGTTCGAGACATCACATCACTACTACTTGACATTTCCTGCATTGGAGGGCGGCGAGCTTCTTGACAAAATCCTTGACAAACGTCGATTTACCGAGGACGAGAGCAGGAGGGCAATGTTGGTCATTCTGGTCAGTTTGTTTTAATGCTCTTCTCTTCGACCCCTCTTTCTGATTTCGACGCATCTTCTGTTTACGATTTCTTCTATCCACTATCTTCATGCCCTCAGGATACCTTAAACTACATCCATCATCAGGTTTGTGAACGACTCGGTCCACGTGCCGCGCATAGATCTAGCGCATGACGCGTGTTTTTGATGGTTATCTGATTGGTCAATTTTCTCCTCATTTTGTCTCTTGTCCAGGGTGTCATCCACCGAGACATCAAAGCAGAGAACTTCCTGTACAAATCAAGAGATAGTGCGATCGACGACTTTCAGTTGATTGACTTTGGAATTTCTAAGGTCTGTTTGCTTCGTCTACAATGAGCCATAAGGAGCAGAGAAAGAAAGGAAACAGCCCTGTTGCGGGAGGCAAGAAAAAGAGGAAACTGGATGGTTTCTAATCAAGGATCTGACGCTTGTTCTGTTTGGGCCTTCTGTACTCGTTTAGATCCTAGATGACAAGACTGATGAAGATCCAAAGATTCAAACAGAAGTTTCCGGTACACCCGGTAAGGCTTTCTCCTGTCTGTATCCGGCACACTAGAATGCGTACTAAACAGACGAGTCATCTCTCGTACTTCTTTGAATCAGGTTATGCTGGTGAGCTTTTTCCAATACTCAATAAGAACAACCACGATGTTTCACTGACTCTGAACTGACCATTCGTTTTGACTTCATGCAGCCCCTGAAGTGTTTCTAAGATCAGGTAAGCGTCTCAATCATCTGGTTACCTCTCAATAAGCTTAGAAGCTCAAGGTGAAGCTTTGTGTCTGGTTATTAAGGATATGGAAAGAACGCCGATGTGTTCTCAGCAGGGGTTGTTCTGTATGCTATGTAAGTTTGCACTCTTTCTGCAATTTCTCAGTAGATTTCCTTTGGGCAGCTCAGTCTTGAAAATGATCTTGCACCAACGACAAGATGCAGATACTCTTTCCTCTAACATTATCGTTCTTGATCTCGTCATGGCTATATGAAAAAAAACCCCACAAACAGGTTGAGTGGATCAACACCATGGGATTCAAAAGATCCATGGGACTTGTTGAAAGAGACGACGCAAATGAAATCTGTCAGCTTTCAAAACAGGCGCTTTGATGGTGTTTCTCAAGACGGTGAGCTCGTCCCCTCTCTCCCTCTTATTTCTCTCATTCTTGGCTGGATAGATCAGCTGATATATATATATACATATGCTTATTTCCCTTGATGGACATGGTTCGAGTTGGCAGCGAAAGATTTTGTCATGTTATGCATGGAACCAAACCCTCATAAAAGACCTTCCGCAGCGGAAGCTCTCAAACATCCTGTTCGTCGCTATACTCTTCATCTGCTTCCTTTCTGCTTAAATGTCAGCTTCGCGATCAACAACTTTCTCATCTTCTCCACTTTATATTTGTGAAAACTTCTGACATTGCTTAAATACAAAGTGGATTCAAACGCCCGTCCTACCGTCATCTACTCCTCCATCTAGACGTCCCTCACCCGGACCTAACCCTGGTCCTTACTCTCATCCTCCGGATCCCGACCATCCGATCCAAATTCTGAAAAGACAAGAGACCTTAAAGATGCTACCTAACGGTGCTCAGTCTGAGTTAAGCAGACGATTGACCAGAGAACCTGTGAATTGACCTTCTCGTCTTGATGTTTGCGTGCGTTTTTGCCTTGCTCTTCCACTTCTGCTATTCTAACTCCAGCTACCGTATTTAAAAGAAAGGATGTTCTCATCTTTCATTTCCATCTCTTCTTTAATATTGATCTCTTGAATCTAGTTTCGTTTTATGAAGAGAGTTTTTTCAACTCCTCTTCTACATATTGTGTCTCCGTCCTATCTACGTGTATGTAATTATATTTTTTGCCTGAGTCAATTGTTATACGCCCTCATCTGCTTCCTTCGGAAGAGAACGAAGGCAGGCAAGAATGATCTAAAATAGCATCTTTAGCCAAACATAAATCGAACAGTTCCTTCATTTTTGCCTAACATCATTCCTGTTTCCTCTCCCTGCCTCCTTCTCTCCTCCTCAACTCCTGTTAGGTGGTGTTCATCGGAAGAGTCTGTCGGTCCTGTTTTCGTATGAATGGGTCTCATAGATAACCTTGGCGCGAAACCTGCTTCGCTCTCACCCCCACTTGCGTATTGAGAGTCTCTTTCGGAAGCACGCAATCTGAGAGAAACTTTGATAGAGGTAAATGTATTAGATGAAATCAGTTCCGGATCGATGTTGAGTAGTGTAGGTGTATGAAAAGTCGAGGATGGTATGATGTTTGTTGTTGTTATCGATGCCGTCGTATATGTTGATGATGGAGAAGGCGAATGTGAAGAGAGTGTCAGATTGCTTGTCAAATTCGGACGAGATGGAGTTTCGGATAATGTTTCGATAAACAGATCAAGCAAGATGTGAACGTTTTCCTCCAAGTCCCCAATCCGACAGAGGAACCTATCCTCCCATGTTCCCCTTGATCCCAGCATCTCTACCAGAGCCGTACAGCTTGCTCGTTCCCGTTCGAGTTCGAATCCGTCTTCGATTGTTGGTCTATCGGCTGGATCCGTGGCTCGAGTAGCTAACAGACAGGCTAGATAAATGGATGCGAGTGCTATTTGATGTGGCGGGTACATCAACGGAAGGAGGGTTCGATGACTATAACGGTATGCGTCGATCGTGTCAGCTATAAAATTGAAGATATTGACCGTAAAAGAATATAATAAACGAACCTATCAACGGCTATACGCCAAGCCGCTTGGATCAACAGTTTGCTGGCTACAAAACAGGTCCAGAAACTTCAGAAGTGAGCAAACGTGATATGTTTTTGTACTCTGATGGAACAGACACGAGCAGTCGTCATACTTTTCACTTAATCAGGAAAGAAATACGGACCTCCTAGAACTTTACCAAACTTTATCACGTAGGTAAAAGGGGTCTGAACCCTGAAGTTGAAGCAGACCGTTTCGAGAACGAGTCGTTCAATGGATAATAATTTTGTGCGATCCGCTTCTAGCATCTACAGAGCCCATCACACAGATGGATTGGTTTGGTTCGAGGTCATTCGAGAAATCAGCGCTGAGAACAGAAGGGAGAAGGACGAAAAGGAACAGGAGAAGGAAATAACGGGATTGACGGTAAAAGAAGGAGAAGACTTACAGCCGGATCGATATCACTCTCACTCACCATACCCATTCCAGCTCCTCCCTGCTTCCCTTTTCCTTTGTTGATGAGCAGCTCTGGGTATCGAACTGCATAAGATGCTAGGATGATGTCCCGGGGTTTCTTTAGTGTATCATGAAGCTTGCAGGATACATAGAGTACCGACACGATCACGTCCTGTATCATATGAAGAACATCGAAGAGGAAGGCCATCGAAAGTACGTCAGATGGATAGATTGAGGAGGGAGAGCAAGGAAAGGAACAAACGTTGAAGTTAAAGTCCTTGAACGGGAAAAACAGGTGAAATCGATGATACAAACTTTGGGCGGTCGAGATTGTTCTTCTAGGGCTACAGACGATAAACAGGCATGGAAAGCAAGACAATTGTTGGTCGGTCTCGATGAGAATTCACTCTACTAAAAACACACGCCCTTTCATATCCTAAACTCTTCCGGTTTATAAACTCGAGATAGAAAGTACAAGACGTACAAGCCAAGATTTGCTCCCACGCTTTCTGCATATGCGCAAGCCAATGCCCGCTGTCTGCTCTCCTGTTTCAAGCTGTATGGACCCCTCTGCTTATCCCGCAGAACCTCGACCTCCTTTGGATCAAAGTAGTGACGATATCGTTTGACAACGGCCTGGTTTGGATTGACTGTTGACTCAGAAGACTGGGATAGTCTGGGAGGAAACATCGAGAGCTCTGCCCAGTTCAAATGATGGTATACCTTTCGTTGAAGAGTTCTAATGGAAACTGTTGATGGCCGCTTGAATAGTAGTTAGGGTTAAATGATCAGTTTGGCTCATCTTACTGGTTACACTTGTCGCACGTGCTAATGTAACTGTAGACACTCCACTATTATCCTCCACCTCTTCCCTCCACCGTTGCCGTCATCGTTTTTCTCATCTGATTCGTGGTCAACGCTAGTGTAGAAAGTACATAAGATGGATAAACTATCTATGATTTCCCCTTTTTTTTTTGATACTATCTGCATCTCCAAGTCCATCTCATCAGTCATACACAAACATCGCCCAAAAACTCTAACTTGACATGCCTTCCTTGCCTAAGACTTATCGAGCTCTGATCCAGAGGAAGAAGGATGAGCCGTTCTCGATGGAAGATGTCGAATTGAAGCTGCCAGAAGAAGGGCAGATCCTTGTCAAAGTCCTTGCTAGGTCGGTAAAATCCTTGGATTATTCTGTTTAGTTCAACTTCTTTGCATTTCAATCTTATCGCTTGTCTCGCCTTTTTCAGTGGTGTGTGTCACTCGGACTCTATCGTCAAGCACGAGATCATGCCAGTGCTTCCTCGAGTTCCAGGGCACGAGATTTGTGGTGATGTCGCGGCCATCCCAGAAGGGGAAAAACAGTTCAAGGTGGGAGATCGTGTAGGAGGCGGCTGGCATGGAGGTAATTGTCCTTCTGGCATTATCTGCTCAGGAACTCTTAGCTGACGTCATGTTGCCCGTTATGTTTAAGGACACTGCTTCATGTGCCCTTCTTGCCGATCTGGAGACTTTGTTACTTGCGAGAAGGAGGCCATCAACGGAATCACTCTAGACGGTGGATGTAAGTAATATGTATTCTACGTCTTGTTTTTTTTTTTTGGTCATGTATCTGTAAGACAACATTCTGAAGTCAGTCATCTAGATGCCGAGTATGTTCTTTTGAGACGTGAGGCTGTTGTCAGTATACCAACAGATATCGACCCTGCAGAGGCTGCTCCGTTGCTGTGTGCAGGAGTAACCGTATTCAACTCAATGAGAAACCAGAACGCTGGTCCTGGCGATCTTGTCGCCATTCAGGGTATTGGAGGTAAGCCTTTCAAAGATATTTATCTCCTTTTTCGCGATTCAAGTTGTGACTAACCCTCGAACAATGTATGCTTGAAGGACTTGGACACTTGGCCATTCAGTTTGCATCCAAACTGGGCTTCCGGGTCGCTGCCCTTTCCTCATCTGAGAAGAAGAAGGATATGGCTATGAAGTTGGGAGCGCAAGAGTATATTGATGGAAGCAAGGGCCCTCAGGACAAGGCTCTGGGTGCGTTAGGTTTTACATTGCATTTGGAGTTTATTCCATATGTTGAGACTTTTCGACTCATAAGACTTACCAAATTGAATACAGCGGATTTGGGAGGGGCTAAGATGGTTGTTTGTACGGCGCCTAGCCCAGATGTCATCAAAGCCCTCGTCAACGGTCTCGCCGTTGACGGAACACTATTGGTGTTGGCTCGTTAGTATATCTTTCTGTCTTGGAAATAGAAATCTTACATTTGCTCCTGATCAGACAGAACTAACCGATCCTGTTCGAATCTATATCGTCTGTTTTTGCAATACCTCAGCCGTGGAAGAGCTTTCGGTTCCTATGATGCCTATGATTCAGAAAAGGCTGCGCCTCCAAGGATGGCCGTCTGGTCAGTCGATTTCCTTTTCCTTTCTGTTCTATCCTCTCGTTGATCAATAGACTAAATTGATCTGTACATTTCCGCTACAGGCACCGCAAAGGACTCTGAGGAGTGCATCGTGTTTGCTCAACACCAAGGTGTGAAGACGATGATCGAAAAGTTCCCCCTTGAGAAAGCTGATGAGGCTTATGAGAACATGGTGAGTGGTAAGACTAGGTTCAGGGCGGTTCTCGTTCCTGGGTTGAAAGATGTCTGAGTCTGCTGAGTAAGGGTTTGCAGAGTGAGGCCGATGAAACGTACGGCGGAAGAGTTGTTCATATCGAGAAATTCTCCCTCCCTCATCTTTTAACCTCTACCTATGCCTGTATAGTTTTGTTCATCTCTGCAAATATGTCTATATGTAACATCTCTTTTATTCTATGTCCATGTCTTTTCTGTCTACAGCTGTGATTCTTGATGTGGTGCAATTTCTCTTCTTATACTAACGCATCCAAGCTGCGCCGTTATTGCCATCTACCGTCATGTTGCTGTGTTCATATGATTTGGGATCAGCAGGCACGCAGAAAATACGTTCGATTGTCAAGGTACAAAGGAAGAGTGAGATGTGGGAGTGGGTGACATAAAAAGGGAAAGGTGAAATTATGGAGAGAACAAGAAGGAGGGAAAGACGTTGACCAGTTCAGTTTGACTGATCGTCTCATCCTTCCTTCATTTTGTAAGGTCTGTTTCGGTTCGATTTAGGGGTTCTTCTCAAGGCTTTTTATCCGTCGGGGGAGGTGTTGTTGACGAAGCACTGTCTGCCGAAGTCGAAGCCGTCACCGAGGCACCACCCTCTGCCGAGGCCTCTGAGGACGAAGACGTCTCACCGTTTGCCAACTGAGCCCACAGCGCATGTTCTGATTCTATCCTCTCCAACGCTCTGAACACTTTCGACTGAAGGTAATGAGAGTGAAGGGTCTGGATGTTTTTAGCAGCTGTACGCCTTGCTTTGGCCGTCGTCGGCGTAGGCGCTGGCGGAGGTGCATCCGGATCAGGTTTAGGAGGTGAGTTGGCGGCAAAGAGGTGTTCGTAGTTCTAGGATGCAAAGAAAACGAGAAAGCAGAAAAGTAGAGTATAAGAGCAAAACGGTCAGATCTGAAGATGAGCGGCAGGGGAAGGAGGGGAAGCAGTGGACAAGCCGAGAGCGGAGGATCAGCTGAGAACTCACAGCTTTGATCTTATCCAAACTATCCTCATTGTTCACGTTCAAGATCAACTGAGCTTCCGACAAGGTCATCTTTAATGAACGCGTCAGACCGGCGGTCGTCGTGGAATTGGTGCTTCCTTCCTTATCGACCGCACCAGCTCCTTCTTCTCCGGTCGCGGCCTCAGCAGGCTTGTACTGAGTGTCTGAGGGAAAGAACAAGGAAGCAACGAACAAAATGATTAAAAAGGAGCATCAAAAGACAAAATGAAACGTCAAGCTCAATTGGAACGAAGCAAAACTCGAAACGATGTAGAGAGGAAAGGAAGAAAGCATACGAGGAGAAGGACGAACTCTTGTAGGCTTGTCGACCGGCTTCATAGAAAGCTCGGCCGAGGACTTTGGTGCCCGAGAGGACTACCTGAGTAACAATCTTGGGGAGGTTGGACTAGGAGAAGAAGAGTTGGACAAGGGTGTAAGGACTTCAAACAAAGCAAAGGAGGAAAAAGAAAGCAAAGAGACGGAGAGCAGGACGAGGAAAAAAGAAAAGAGCGTCTGAGCCTCAAAGGTAAAATCGTTGACTAACCATAGTTTGTTGAGATAAAGAATTAAAAAAACACAGTAGATGCCGGCTGCCAGCTAGGAACGATTTATTTCAAAGCAACAGCTGTATAGTGGTGTATGTGTGTGGGTGTGAGTGTGGGTGTGGGTGTGGATGTGGTGCGTGCTGAATGTACGTGTGTAATGCTCAAATTGAGTGGTGAGTGGATTTTCGGAAGAGGATATCGGAGAGAAGATGACTATAGAAACGAATAGAAGAAGAGACTACAAATGAGTTCGAAGTGATAGAGAATGTACTATATAGAAAATTTCAAGACAAGGTCCTAATAGAAGCACTAGAGAAATCTACGGGTCGAGACTACAAAAATACTCAATTAGAAGAATCAATAGGCAGCGATGTAACAAAGACTACAACATTCTCTATTCACTTGATCGACGTGGAAGCGGAAGAAACCCCGGACAGTTTTCGATTCACTTTCTTTTACTCCTCCTACTTCTCTTTCTCATATTACTTTCTTTTCTTTCCTCCTCTTTCCATCATCTCTCTATCGTCATAAACACATCACACCTAAAGCCTTTCGTTTTCCTTGTAGTTGTTGGAAACGATTAGTTAGGAATACCAACATCACCTTGACCAAAAACCTTATACGACGGTAACCAAGTCCACTCTTTTTTCCACCACTCAGCCCTACTGCCTCGCCTCTACCGATCCCTCCATCTCTGAGAGGAGACCATGAAGATCAGAAGAGGTCCGAAGAAGGTGGTACCTCCTGTGCGTTTCTTCATCCGTTTCTTTCATTCCGTCTGCTTTTCAGTCAAACAGTCATCCCGATCCGAATCTTGATCCCTGCATTACCTCGTTACTGATGCTCCGCGTTTCTTTTGTATGATGCTTACGAACATTGAATCCACTCTCGTCCTCGCATCTCTTTTTTCATTTGTATCTATTATTCGACAACTTTGTACTTCTCGAAATCCTTCTCCATCTCTAGCATCCTGAGATTGCCACCCTCATTAATACCATCCTTGCCACAGCAGACAAAGACCTTCCCTCCCTTCTTTCCTCGGTGGTCGAGTGGCAATGGCCCCGAGGAGACCTTCATACGTGGATCAAGGTCCTCAATAAATTCGATGGCATTCTTGAAACCATAATTGACGAATATGCGCTCAAGACCATCCAAATCGTCGAGTTCAGTTCTCAAACCAAGGAGCTTGTCATGTCCATTCTGAGATTTCAGAAGATGCTGCTAGAGAGGTGTACAAACCGAAAGATGTATGCATCCTATGAGGTTAGTGTTCAACTAAAGATCGAAGGAACTTCTTAATCCTCTTCTATGCCTTAAGGTATAAGGTACGGTCAAACGACTCTGCTTACCTCACGTGCTTCTCTCTCTTTTCCTCTTTGCGCTTTCTGTCTCTCGATAGCGTCTTGGAGATCTCCTCTTCTGTCAGGATCTGGACATAGTCACTCAGACGCTTCGCTTAGTTCACCGACCTGCTCAGCAATATTCTTTTTCATCCCATATTGCCGAGCTTGCTCCGACATCGATCATTGTCAAACGTGTCCTCGCACTATCTCACGGCTGGGGTCCTAGTCGTGAAGCTGGCTACTCTCTCTCTAAGCTTGCGAGCACGAATGACGATACTTCCGATATCTCTCCAGAGCCGGCTGACATCACCTTCCAGTTCTATCGAAGACAGACACATGAAGAGCCGTCGCCGCCAGCACCTACCGTTCCAGAGTCCACCTCTGGAATGGCCACTCCCACAGCTGCTACCTCCTCTACCTCTGGGCTTGCCTCCGCCTTCACCTCCACAGGGCCTTCGACGTCGTCGAGTTTCCAACCACCGGCCACCTTCGGCCATTCTCTGTCTAATGTGGGCGTTCCCTCGACCCCTGCAAACCAGACAAACACATTCCAGACTCCTGCTCGACCCAAACCCAGGGCAGTATCCGATCTAAAGGATGCGCTCAAGACGCCTTCGGCGTCACCAACCACTCAGAGCATAAGCGTACCCGGTTGCGTCACCACGCCCGAGGGCCTCACCACCATCAATCTTGGTAGTGTCGCCAGTCTTCTGGCAGAGGAAAAGACACCGATGGCGGTGTTGGCCGAGGCGGTTGAGACGTATGAGGTGCCCGAGGCGGAAAGGTTTGAACTCTTGAATGTAATCAAGATTGCTATGGGATTGGGCAACAAAGACGTTCGAAGAAACTTGGTAGAGATTAGGTGTCTTGCTATCGCTGTCTACTGTATGTTGTCCACAACAACACTCATTTTCTCCTTACGCAAGTCCCGCTTTTGGCCGGTATGAGTTCTGACACCTATTTTTTCATTGTGACTTACGTTAGGCTGTCTTGTGCCAGAAAATATTGCTCAAACGGATCTGTTCCTGTATGAACCTGATTTGGTGACCCATATTGCCGAGCTCATCCGAGTCGATGCAGGTATCCCGTCTCAGATCCAGAGTGCGGCCGTTCCGGCTTTAGACGCGATGTGCAGATACCGTCATCGAATATCGGAGGTCATTAGCGCAATGAACGCTAGTGCGAATCACGGCGTGCTGATGAGTCTATTTAGGTCCATGGTAGCCAAGCTCGGAGAAGAATCAGGTATGTGCCATCTGTCTCGGGGAGATGATCATAAGGAAGTGCACCGACTCGGCCCGTGCTACTCAAAACTGATATCACTCTTCAGACGATCCACCATTTGATCTTGTCGATTCTCTGGTTTCGATGCTCACGTTCCTTGTGAGCACCCCGAGCTATAGCAACATGATTGTTGGCGCTGGCTTGGTCCCGATGCTGGTTCAACTCGTCCAGAATAACCTTCTTTCAAGAGCACCTGTAAGTCTCCACCTCTAAATCAGCTTCCAGTTCTGTCAGCTGCTCAAATATGGAACGTCTTGTTTGGTTCTCTGCCTCCGCTTTCAACATGAATACCAGGCCGTCACAAAGGCTATCAACTTAATCGACCATGTGATCTATTCAAACTCGAACGGTTTCACACTTTTCTGCAATGCTGGAGGACTGGATGCTCTCATCAATAAGATCAAAGTATGTATCTAATTTCTCATCTTTCAGACAAGATGTTCAGGCCTTGAACTTGTGGTCTTTTACGCGCTTTGTTCCATCAGCTATTAGTCGATCAAGCAGTGGAAGCTCATAACAAATCGATGGACTTCTCCGATAAGGATCTCGACAATTCATATGGTATGTTGCTAATCCTGAAAAAGGCTAGGAAAAGGTTGGCCTTTGATCATGACGTCATCTTTTTTTTATCATCATCTGTTGTTGTGAATGTACAAACACAGGTCTCTTGCCGTTCAGGCGTTTTTCTGCGCTTAGAGCAGTCGTTCGATCCATGAATCGAATCATGCAAAGTACAGGCACATCGGAAGGATTGCGAAACTTAATCGATTCTTCTCTGCCAAAGACGTTAAAGACGATTATTGAGCATCGAAGAATTTTCGGGCCTTCCTTGTTATCACTTGCTCTTGGATCGGTTGCAACCTTTGTACACAACGAGCCGACATCGCTTAGTGTACTGCAGGAACTCAAGATTCCTGAGGCTTTCTATAGCTGCGTGGAAGAAGATATCGAAGCTTCTGCCGAGGTGCTCTTCTCGATCCCAAATGTGATTGGCGCTCTATGTTTGAACCAGGCCGGTCTCGACCAGTTAACTGCCCGACCAGAGATCCTTCCAAAATTGATCAACACCGTCATCTCTGGACGGCATCTCAAGACACTTCAGGAGAAGGAAAACGCCTCCCAACTGGGTGCATACGTAGACGAACTCGTTCGACATCATCCCACTCTCAAGGATCCGCTTCGAAACGCTGTCATTGATATGATCAAGAAGGTTCAAGAACTAGGTCAGGAGGAGAAGACAGATGAAGAAACAGTATACCACATCATTCCAGTAGACGAGTCGACAGAAACGATGCCTCAAACCGGTTCTTCGCTTTCTTCGACTGTCGCTACTGATTCTGGAGTCGATGTTCAGGCTTCCGCTTCTGTTTCTGAGGGAACGATTGCCGATACGCCCTCCACTCCTGCTGTAGTTTCAACATCTACCCCTTCTGATACTCCGCAACCACCATCAGACAATCTGGATTCATCTACTTGGGGCAAGAAAGATGTAGAGCCTTATATCGACAACTTGGTCGTTCAGTTCATTGGATCAACTGCCAGGGTAAGTCTTCTTTGCATTCATCGCGCACAAGTGATTCGTCAATAACAATATGAAATTCCGGTTGCGCGTTGAAAAGTTTCTTGAGGGACTCTTCAACAACCATACTCATTGCAAAGACTTCATCAAGGCCGATGGACTCTCTCTCTTGCTCGATTTGTACGCTATGCCTTGTATACCTTACGACTTTGCAGGCTCTCAGGCGGCCGATTCTCTCTTCGCACTCTTCAGAGCGATGAGTGAGGTAAACCCGAATGCTGTACTGAGTGCCCTCCTAAAACCAGTACGAACATCGTTAGATCAGACAGCTGAGTTTTGGAGCACTTTGGAACCAACGTCTAAGCTTTCAGAATTGACTGAGCTTCCTGGTAAGCTTGGTGTTCCTCTCAATCTTCGATTTTGAGAGTTGACGATTTAACCTGAACGTCCTTGAATTTTCCTGTAGCTGGTCCTGAGCTTGACAAAGCAAATGATATCTTCCGAAAGTTGGTTTGTCTTCATGGTCGGATCGCTCTTCTTGCAGATATGTACCGTGGAGTTGGATTTGGTCACGCCAAGGTAGCCACTGGTTTCCTACAAATTCTCACTGGTCCAGAGGAAGCTACAACATTCATGGATCTTGGAAGATTACATCGAGCGTGTCTTTGGGAGAACATCCTTATCAAAGCTACCATCCCGGAGGCTGTTGTAGCAGTCAATCCTTCTCACCAAGGCGGGGGTGGCAACGACGTTGCAAGAGGTCAGACAGCTACTGTTGCTGGCGTTCCGAGAGATGTGTTAGATGATATCAGTAGTATGACGGAAGGAAAGAAAGTTGCTGAATTGTTTGCTGCGCCGGGCAGTAAGAAGATCAGAAATGGAAAGGCTTTCAAATATCTCGTTAGCCAGCTGCCAGCTTCTCTAACTAACTTTAATCAAGGTATATCACCGTCATCAAACCTTTTGTTTTTGCTCGATGGCTCATGTCTAAAGCCGTTTACTACTTCTGCCACTAACCAAACTTTCATTGAATCTGTTGCTCTTCAGCTATTCTCAAGTTCTTGGTCTTCAAGAGAGGAAACGATGCTGCTCATCGCAAACAGGCCCTCAAGACATCGAAGATGGTCGCTCAGATCATGTACGATCATATGCAGTGGGCATTAAATAGTAAGTCATCACTGGGAGACTGTCTTATTCCTTGGAAGACAAGTGAAAGAATCAAGCTCAAGTAGACCTGTTTGATTCTGGTCCTCTTCTTTTAACTCGGTAAATAAGCCGATGGAAGCGTTGATCGCACATGCCTTTATGCTTATGGAACGCTCATGATCGGATTTTGCACGGTCATCTTATTCGATGGTTAGTGTCCACACTTACTCTGGTTCAAAAAAATTAACTACGCGTTACGAATTTATTCTTTAACACTAAAATACTGTTTTATTTGGCTTTCAGAGCGACCAATAACTCAGGGTAGCCTTCAGGTTATGCTCTTATCAGCCTTCGAAAACCTTGGAGGTCTTCAGAGTATCATCCAGATCGGTCAACGATACAGCGACGCATTTGGAAAGATCGAACCTGGAACTGAGCTCGCTAGCCTAAATAATGTTCATGTGTTTAGCGGGCTGAAGGTAACTTTGCGGCTGCTTCAAATACTCTCTGGGTCTAAAGCCCTATTCGAGTCCTCTCAAACAAATGCTTTGGCAACTCGGGATAAACCGGCCACTTCCGAAGACGATTTCGACCCGTACTGCTTCCTCGTCCGAATCAGGTTGACGATCTTACCGTTTATCCGTGAAATTTGGCGATCCGACTGGATCCTCTCTTCCTCAACTCCTGTCACTGTCAGCCGTCCCGTTGTCGATACGCTTCTAAAAATCATGGCTGCTGACGCTGAAGTGAGACCAGAGGCGCCCACTCTTCCCGTCAGTCTAGGTTTACCTTCCATCAGTACCTTACTTCAACAGAATAGACCGCCACCACCTTCGAATTTGGTTCAGCAACTGGTTGATATGGGATTCTCAACACATGCATCTACCATGGCTCTCACTAGATACAATAACAACACGACGCTCGCCGCCAACTTCTTGCTGACGAACGCAGGAGCATTTGCCGAGCCGGCAGCACCGCCTGCTCCTCCTGCTACTGAGGGAGCTGACGCTGGTACAGCTGTATCCACGACTGCTGATTCTGGCTCTTCCTCAACCACTCCGGTGGAATCTTCGACAAGTACCGCTCCTGCTGTTTCTGCTACCAACGGTGATGACGTTGAAATGCCAGAAATCGCTGAAGGAAGCTCTACTGAGAAGAAAGAAGAACTCCCGTCGCGTTGGGAGGATAAACGATCAGAACTCAACGAGATGAGAGATACCATCCGGCCCGATCTAGGTAACCGGGCCCTTCAACTCGCTGATCAACACGATATCCTTGCTGCAGACATCAAAAGCGCCTTTGGAAATTCAATTGAGGTCGTTGAAGGTCTTCTCGAGGAGACCCGATCTGTTCTTCCCGGTGCCCACTCGGCAGATTCATCGAAGATGCTCGTCCGACTTCGGTTGTTATCTTCCGTCATCCTCGAAGGATCCTTGCCCTTGCTTGAGCATCCCAAGTTGTTAGAAGACATGATGGGCATTGTTACCAGTTTAGCAAACACCAGTCCATCTTCGGCTGACCCGGCCGACACCAGCTCAGTAGATAGTTATCCAAAGTGGCTCGTTCCTCAGCTGCATATCGCCGAGGGTCTTTTCATCCTAGGTGAAACAATAGCCCATGTAGAGACCCTTCCCGATAATGCTGACGGAATGAGTGTGCCCCAACATGGATTGTTCAGGGGACCGTTATTTACTTCTTCCCGGGAGGTCTTCTTCAATCGATGTATCGAGCTTCTTCCGAACGAGTCCCTCTCCAGAGATGAGTTCAAGAATGTTCTTCGACTCTTGGTGTTCCTCACTAGAGACCATTCGCTTGCTGTCGAGTTCGCAAAACGGGGCGCTGTATGGACAATGATCCAGCAATTCAAGTCTACCAAACGAGTTCTGACTGGTGCTCAGACATTCATCGCCATTCTTCTCCGACACGTTATCGAACGACCAGACGCGTTGCTTGCGCTTATGCAGCAAGATCTCAAGACATGGTTTTCTCAACCGAGATCTAAGGTGGTTGATGTGGCCCATTTCGTAAAGAACAACAAGCAGGTTGCACTTCGAAACCCTGAGATGTTCCTCAAAGCTGTCGGAGAAGGGTGCTCGCTCATCGAGTCCTCTTCTGGAATCTATCACATCAGTCTGAAACAACCGGACCCTGAGCTGAATTCCTCCGATCGTACTGCTTCCACAACGGAGAACGCCGGACCAGCTCAGCCAACAACCGTGTCAGCGGATCCGTTTGAGGTTAGCAAGGAAGAAGGCTCATCGAAGATGCAGATTGATACAAACTTGCCGTTGGTTGGATCTGATTTCGAGCCTGGATTTGATGTTGTGGAGACGATTGTTCATCATCTATTAAGTGAGCTCATGTCCATAGGGAAGAAAGTTCTGACCGCTCCAGCCGTCTCGGTCAACACCCCTCCGGCCACATCATCAACAAATCCATCTGTCGAGCCCTCGATATCGGATGCCACAGAGAAAACGACCGAGCCTATTGGGTCAGCTTCAACACCTTCGTCGTCACCAAGCATTTCACCAGAATTGTCAGAGTACGCATATGCGTGTTTGCTGATGCAGAACCTGACTGAACTGTTTGGATCTTATATAAGCTGCAAAACCGCGTAAGTCGTATCTACACAGCTAACGTGTCGCTCAAGTGAACCGTTTCATCTAACATATCTCTTGTATATCTCGTCGCGATAGATTCCTTACCACTGTGAGGAAAAGCAGTTGTAAAGACAATTTCGCCAACGTTGAACAACCTCGGTCGGCTCTTCTGAATTTCCTCATTCACGATCTAGTCTGTTTCTCCGGCCTTGCAAATCAAGTCCCTCCCATCAAAGCGAGTCTTAAAAAGTCGTTCAACCTGTCCAACTGCGCCATGTCTGTCATCGTTGCACTCTGCTCCGACGTGGGACCAGAAGTCGACATCAAGGGGGTACATCCTCACTTGATCAACGTTAGGAAAGTTATGCTCGAGACGATCTCAAAAGCTATCAAGGAGGCAACGACATCCACTGATAACGTTGATGTACGATATGGTCGGCTTCGTTTGCTCAGCGAACTATGCAACAGATTGTTGACTTCTAGGCCAAATATCATTCCGAAGGGTCAGGAGGATGGAACTCTGCATATCGCCAAGATCATGCTGGAAAAGAATTTTGCGGTTGTGTTAACGAACGCGTTAGCAGAGATCGACTTGAACTACCCTGATGTGAAACTTGTAGTAACAGATATCCTCAAGCCTCTCGAACATTTGTACGTCCTCTTCATCTGTTTGGCAGACATTCAGTTACTGATATTTCCCGTTTTCCGTTCTCTTCTCATGAGTTCAGGACCAAAATCTCTATCAAAATGGGCCGAGCTTCCGATAAGAAGAAGAACGCTTCATCAAAGCTGCAAGATGTATTGGAAGAAACTTCCTCTGCGTCTTCTTTGATGGACGAAGACGACGAAGATGATGTAGATGATGATGAGAGTGACGCTCCTTCTGAAGGAACAGAAGAAACACCTGATATCTACCGCAACTCCGCTCTAGGCATGTAAGTAGAAAGTCCATCCATCTTTGTAAAGTTAAAAGACATACTCATCATCTTTGCTCGATATACGCCTGATCTGTTCCAGGTATGGAGGTGAAATGGAGGACGTTTATGACGAGGATTCTGGAGACGAGGATGAGGAAGATATGGAAGGTTACGACGAGATGGACGGCATGAGTGAAGCTCCTACCGATTCGGGAACTGAAACCGGTTCGTCTGAAGGCGATGAGTCGGCTATGGAAGACGAGCTCATTGCTGCTGAAGGTGATTGGGATGTGGAGGATGATGATGACGACGAAGATGATGACGGAGAAGACGAGGATGAATCCTCTGAAGATGAAGAGGAAGAAATGCTCTACGACGTAAGTCATTCATCGGTTCCGGACCCTTCTTCAAATACAGTCAAGTTTGACTCACTAGTTTTTTCTTTTGAACGTTCAAACCACAGCCCGATGTTATGGACGGAGGTGCCATTGAGGGCATTGACATTGAAGAGATGGACGAGATGGACGGTGGTCAGTTGCAATCTTTTTGTGAGCTTCATGGTTTGTATGTTATGCAAACGGCAGAAACTTCTTTTATATGCAGGTATTCCTATTATGGATGAAGACGACGAAGACGAAGACGGACATCCTGACGACGACGAAGAAGAAATGTGCGTCTCGTTGTGTTTTTACCTTGCCTTCATGTTTCGGGTTCTGATATATAATTGTTATTCGAACTTTCTGTTTTTAACGCTATAAAGCTACGACGAGGACGATGATCTTGGACTTGAAGTCCAGTACGATCTTGCTCCCGAATCTGACAACCGAATCTCCAACTGGGGCTGGAACCAAGCTGTTGGTGGGGGTAATATCGCTTCGGCTTCTGCAACAACCGCCCCTCGCCGACGTTACATGCGTTCGTTCTTCTCTTCTTTCCACGTTACAAGCGTATGAGCCTAATGCTAGTTACTGTCCTTCCGCAAACATAGTAGATGGTGATCCTTTCCTTGGCCGAAACATGGTCTCAAACAATGCTGTCATAGGTTTGTCTCCAGCTATGCCGGCATTCCCTGCCCATATGGATGGAGCCATACCTGTCCCTGGAGGAAGCATGGGCTTCAATGTTGGTGCTTCCGGACCTGTGCATGACATCATTCAGACCATTGAGGGATTGATTGGAGGCGGTGGAGCTGCTGCTCGCATACTCGAACAGTTGGTCTCTGGAGGCCGAGCTGTAGGCGGAGGAGAGCTTCGAGTAGACGTTGCTACTGGTCCCAATACCGGTCATATGCTTGGAGGGTTCGATATTAGCAGTGAAGGTGTCGTGACTCAGAGAGCATCTCCAACCTCAGTCGAGACTCAACCAGTTGAGTCTCGATCTCTTGACCCTTATTCCTCGATCTCTGATTTCCTTCCTCTAGCCACTTCGCAACGATGGCTTGACGAGGAACGCCTCACTCAAGGTCGATTCGCCTCCCAACGAGTCGCGGACCTTACAAACCACGTCATCAACTTGCTTCTCCCTAATGCCCGTGCAGCCGCGAAGAAAGCCAAGGAGGAGGCTAAGGAGAAAGACTCATCCGAGATCACCGCTGAACCGCCATCGAATGAAAGCGAAACCGATGTACTCACTGACAGAATCAATACCAATGTGGCCCGTCTGAGAGCATTAGTAAACGCTCGCCAGGACCATCAAGACCCCCCGGCTTCCGTTGAACGAGCCTCTGCCCGCACTGATGTGGAGATGAGTGAAAGAATCGAAGGTACTGAGAGTGTCCAAGGTAAAGATCTTACGTAAGAAAAGCATTTTTCAGAGTTGTTGATCCATATTGACATCCATCTGTGTCTTCCGTTAGCTTCTACTTCTGAGTCCGAAGAACCATCCACTTCTGCTTCTGCCTCCGCTGAGACTACGTCCTCCACCGCTCTTGCCACTGACGAGGCTGTTTCTAATGAGGACGTCACTCAACACTCTACTTCAGAGACATCTCAGGAAGAGGGTTCTTCCGCGCCTTCAGAACGAGTCGTAATCACTATTCATGGACAAGAGGTTGACATCACCGATACTGGTATCGATTTGACTTTCCTTGAGGCTCTGCCCGACGACATGAGGGAGGAAGTTGTCAACCAACACTTCCGTGAGCGTCGACCTGCTGCTCGGATGACTGCCAGTGCGCCCACCGAAATCAACACCGAGTTTTTGGAAGCTCTTCCTCCAGACATCCGTGCGGAAGTTCTTCAGCAAGAAGCTGTCGAACAATCCCGGCGAGATCGAGAAGCCGCTGCTCGTGCTGCTGCCGCTGCGTCAGGAGTTCGTCCAGCTCAGCCTGCCGACATTGATCCTGCCAGTTTCTTGGCCAGCTTAGACCCACAGCTCAGAAATGTTGTGCTTCTCGAACAAGATGATGGGTTCCTTCAGTCTCTACCTGGGGAGATGCTTGCTGGCCTTGAAGTCTACCGAGGCGAGGATGAAGGTGTAGAAGAGGAAGAGGATGAAGCACTACTTCGGCATCGTCGATTTGATAGCGCTGGTCTGGTTAGTGCCCGGACTGGAGCCTCTGCTTCTTCTGCCCCTGCTGCTAAGAAGCCTCCTCGAGACGCCATCCAGCTTCTCGACAAGTCAGGGATCGCCTCTTTAGTTCGGCTCTTATTTTTCCCGGAAGTTTCACGAAAAGCCATTGTCCCTCGAGTTCTCGTCAATCTTTGCGAAAATTCGAAGACTCGAGCCGAGCTTCTGAACCTACTCCTCACTGTGGTTCAGGAAGGTACCGGTGATCTTTCTGCTGTCGATAAAAGCTTTTCTCAAATGACACTTCGTGCAGGAAAGGCAATCAGCACTCCAAAAGCAACTCCGAAGAAGAAAGGTGTTCCCGATACTCCTGGGCCAGCTAATCTTTTCTCTCATCTTTCTGCCGAAAGCGTACCAACATTCATAGCACAGCGATGCTTTGAGGCTCTCTCTCAAATCGTCGTTAGCATCGAACGGGCTTCCTTATTCTTTCTCACGGAGCATGATGTGTTGGTTGGTTTGAAGCGAGCTGCAATCAAGAAAGGTAAAGGCAAAGAGAAGGAGAAGCAATTTCCCCAAACCAAGTATCCGTTGGTCATTCTCCTAGGTCTCCTTGATCGACCAACACTTCTTAGGAACTCTAGTATGATGGACTCTCTCACGGCTCTCCTTGTCACGATCACTCGTCCCTTGACGACGCTTCCCCCACCGACGTCCCGAGCTGAAGTCTTCCAGGATGGATTTTCTGGACTCAGTGCTTCTATAGGATCTATTGTCTCTTCTGCTGCTGTCCCAGTTGCCACTCCTTCGACCACGACTGCACCTGCTACTGTTCCTGTTGCATTGGCAACAGGTACCTCAGCTGAGAACAACGTCACTGAGACGCCAGCTTCCGCTCATGAAGATCTTGTTCTTTCTCGGCCACCCCAAGTTCCGAACAACGTTCTTCGCTTAGTCGTGAACGTTTTGACCGTAGGAGATTGCTCTTCCAATACCTTCAAGTCTGCTTTGACTCTCATCCATCACTTGTCCTTCATCCCTGATGCCAAAGACGTAATCACTGCGGAGCTTCGTTCTCAGGCTCAAGAGTTTGGGAATGTTCTGCAGGTTGATCTTAATGATCTGGCCGATGCTCTCAATACTAAAGATGAGGCCCACCGAGCTGCAACCATTGCGAAGTTCACCCCAGCATCTTCCTCACAAGCCAAATTGCTCCGGGTCCTCAAAACCTTAGAACATGTATTCACAACCAAACCTCCAGCAACTTCGTCTACCGGTTAGTTGTTCTTCTTCACTCTCAGGTATTTCGCCTTGATTTATTTAATCCTTTTTCTCGGTTGATGTATGACGCAGCTTCTTCGAACACCGCTCCCGGATCGAGTTCGGCATCGGCCTCTGCCGCACAGGCCAACCAGGGAGGTTTGACCTTGAGCGTTCAGTCACCCAATACCCCTTCCACTGGCGCATTCAACTCTGATGCCGTATCAGTTAGCAAACCTGCAACCGACGAGGAGCAGGTTCGGGCAATCTACAATAGCTTCTCCTTTGCTTCTCTTTGGCAGAAATTAAGCAACTGTCTAGCGATCGTCGAGGAAAAGGCAGAACTGGTTGATGTTGCTACCGTGCTCCTTCCTGTGGTTGAGTCACTCATGGTTGTTTGCAAATATGCTGGCCAGAAGTCCAGTGCAGAGAGGGCTGCCATTGGCTCTCTCTCTCCTCGATCTCCCTCTGATTCCACCGATTCTTCCTCAGACGACGTTTTCTTAAAGTTCACCGACGCGCATCGAAAGATTTTAAACATCATCGTTCGGAACAACCCCGCTCTGATGAGTGGTTCCTTCGCCCTCTTAGTAGAGAATCCCAAGGTTCTCGAATTCGATAACAAGCGAAGTTACTTCACTCAGCAGCTTCGACGCCGTCCTCACCGAGATCACGGTGGTACCCTTCAGGTGTCCGTTCGACGAGATCATGTCTTCGAAGATTCCTTCAGCAAATTTCAAAGATGGAGTGCGGATCAAATCAAGTTTGGGAAGCTTAGCTGTAAATTCTGGGACGAAGAGGGTGTTGATGCTGGAGGAGTGGCACGTGAATGGTTCTCGTACGTACAGTTCTTGCACTGATGTGTAGTTCAAGCCTGACAATCTCAACTTTTTCACACTCAGTGTCCTGGCCAAGTCCATCTTCAACCCTGACTTCGCACTGGTACGTCGCACGAGTATTCATCTCATCAATCAAGATGCTTACTACTATTTCTTTTTTTCAGTTCGAACCATCGAGCAGTGGCGCCTTGACGTACCAGTTCAACCGATTGAGTTCTGTCAATCCGGACCATTTAGCTTTCTTCCGTTTCGTTGGAGTCGTGCTAGGTTTGTTCTCCTATTTGTGCAACCAAGTCAGAGTTACATGCTAAACAAAAGTTTTCTTCGGCATCACAGCTAAAGCCGTTCAAGATGGAAGACTTCTTGATGCCCACTTCGTGAGATCCGTTTACCGACAGCTGTTGGGCGCCAAGAATATGGGCTTGCAGGTAAATCTTTTCATACGTCATCAACTGAGGATCATTGTCGAACTAAACACTATTCATATTTTTGACTCAGGATCTCGAAATTGTGGATCCATCGTATCACACTAGTTTGAAGTGGATGGCTGAAAACGTAAGCTCTTGTTCATCTTCTCTTTTTTTTGTACAATCACCTAACCTGCTTGAATGTTCGTAGTCTATCGAAGATGTTCTGGATCTGTCGTTTGCTGTCGAGTCAGATGCTTTCGGAGTTCAGCAGGTGCACGATCTCATTCCTGATGGGAGAAACGTTCCTGTCACAGACGAGTAAGTAAACTTTTTTTTCAATTCCAAGTGTGTCGTATCCTGTTCTGAGAGTGCCTGTTATATGAATCCCCAGAAACAAGATGGATTATATACAAAAAATTGTCAACTTCCGCTTGGCTGACTCTGTCAAGGATCAGAGCAAGGCATTTATTGAAGGCTTTACATCGTATGTACCCGAATCTTACATATCTTGACTCTTCATTCTTTGCTTACTGACTGAACTTTCAATTCATCTCCTTCGTAACGTGTTCCTAGTATCATCCCTCAATCTCTGTTGCAGATTTATGATGCTGGAGAACTTGAGCTCCTCATTTCTGGTTTGCCTACGATTGACGTAGACGAGCTGAAGAATTCTGTTCAGTTGCACAACTGGCGGAATAGTGATGTGTATGTTTTCTTTCAATCCTCAACAGTGCTCTGAGGACAATGCTGATTTCTTGTCGTCATGCTTTGAAACAGCGAGATCCAGTGGTTATGGCGAGCTATCCGATCCTTCTCGCAAGCTGAGAGAGCCTCATTCCTCCAATTTACCACTGGAAGTGCTAGGTGTGTGATACATTTGTCCTGTATATCTATGTTTTCTACAGATACTCATCAAGCCTTCCTTTTCCAGAGTTCCGCTTGGAGGATTCTCTCAGTTGGTCGGTTCAAATGGCGTGCAGCCTGTTCAAGTCCATAGAGCGCATGGTGATCCTGATCGTATCCCTACATCTCGTACGTGTTTCCTCAATCTATGTTGTGCATGAACTTCTAACTGGCTGATCTCGTTTTCCTCTCTTTTTTGTAGATACCTGTTTCAATCAGTTAGATTTGGGATCATACTGTATGTCAACATGTTCTTCTTTCGATATCTGCGTTTGGTAGCTGATTTCTCCTCGTCATTGCTCTACACGAACAGCTTCTTATGATGCCTTGCGCGATAAACTCCTTCTAGCAATTACCGAGGGAGCAACAGGTTTCGGCTGTAAGTCTTTTAGTTTTTCGCATTTCTCCTGTCTTGATATGATCTTGTTGCTTATATGCTATCTTTTTTGTCTTTGCAAAAGTCGCCTAATTTATACACTTTTCTCAAACCGTGTAGCCTTTCCCCTTTGCGTCTGCTATATCTGTACAATCAGATTTTTCAGCTTATTTCTGTGCAGTATCTTTCCAAAAATCTCTTTCCCAAACCAGATCATCGTGTATTTCCGTTTGTCCATAGTTTCCTTAGAAAACATATATGTCTGTTCTTCTCTGAGGTGACCGGAAGGCAACACTTGCGTATGTGATTGGCAAAGAAGATCCCGAACCAGTCGTACACCACTCTATTGGCTCACTTGTCTGAGCCCTACCGTCATATAACAATACATGCAGATCATCACGCGTTATGTCAATCAGTCGAAGAGAGAGCAGGACTTGGTGTACTGGCGTTGTTGACAGCAGGGAAAGAGGAAGCCGGACGAGGGGTAGACAGCGCTCTTCTGATGGTATTCGAAATTCGAACAATGAAGAGAAAATCAGTTTTTGTACGATACACTGACTAGAAGAGAACACCTATCTAGAAGAAACATGACTTGTAAGACAATACCTACCGGCTGAGAAGAGCACTGATATCCCGTATGATGTACAAAATAAGATTGTTCCATGATTCAGAAAAATAACGAAAAGGTTGAGCCTTGTATTACGAGTTGCTAAGAAGGGAGAAGATAGATGCGATGAACAGAAAACATACCCTTTGAACCCTCTGACATCTCCTCTGAGACCTCCGATCAGACTGATGACATCTCTCTCCCCGGATCCCAAACCTCCACCCCACGCCCCTCCACTCCCTACCGCGCCTGCCCTTTCCAGCTGATTTGAAAGACTGTATGATCCGTTTGACGATACTCTCGTCCTAAAGGGTTTCACCGTGAATGGGAAAATAATGATGATAGGCCTAGAGTTCGGCGAAGATACGCATAGGATCATTAAAAGAAGAGAACGACACTTACGTCTTGGAGTTGAATAATAGACTTTGCGAGACAATCGAAGCACCTGCTCCTTTGACAGCCCTTAACAAGCTAGTTGGCCGTTCTTTCGGCGCCAACATCGGCAACAACGAATATAAATTGCCTAGATCGTCCATTGGAAGTCCAACTGGGCCCTTTTCTAATGACAGTCCAAGGACAGAGTTTCCAATGATCAAACTAGATTCTGACTTTTCATTCGGAACTTCGGTTGACGAGACTTCTGTCGATATGATCCCTGCTTCGATTTCCTGAGGCAAGGAAGAGCTCGACAATTGAGAGAGAGGATCTGCTGATGGTAGAGCTTCAGGTTCTTCTTGACATCCCTCTATAAGAAGGTTTTTCGCCGTTGAAGCGCTCGAATGCGGTTTTCGTACAAATCCTACGTCCAGATATCTGTTCAGGCTGACTCGAAGAGAGTCCAAGTGTGACACGTGAGTCTGAAGGATGATATCTCTTGCCTGACGCGATCGAATCAGGCGAGGAAGGATAATCTTCTATAAAGTTGTGATGTAGAATTTAGTAAGAGAGTCCAAGCCACGCTGATGAGCTTACCCCTCCATGAATGCTCGGCAAAGAAGAGGGTGTGAAACGAACTGTATAAAGGTAGGCCGCAATGGCGGACGATCCAAGAAGCAACGACAGAAGAAACGTCACAGTCCGAAGGAACTTGGGTAAAGGTGATGATGCAAACCGAGCAACAGGATAATCCCTTGGAGGGAGAACTGGCAAAGGGATGTTCATAGAGGTGATGTTGTGCGATGGTAGTTAGTGATTTCAGATGAGCAGGTAAACCAACCCGGTTAAAGGTATAAGCCGGGCGATTAAAGTCTCACTACTGGTTACTAACCAATTTTTTTGGCCGGTACAGATCAGCCAAGTTTCATTCTCTATATATTTCAACTCCATCCGACGTTCTTCAACCTCTTGCAGAGAAGATGTTCAAGCTATGCTCTTTCAGTGGAGTGTATAGAAAATTGCTCCCGTCTTGCGCTCTGGTCTCGAAAGTTCGATCGACTCGACGAGTATGCCTATCGGTCTCTTCTTCCGGTCCTTTTTACAAACCAGGTGGGCGGACATTCGCCAGTTCTGCAGCTCTGAGCTCTGCGATGATCCAGCCGAGTCAATACAAACAACTCATGGACATCACAAAAGCTAAAGTAGAACTGAGAAACAGACTAGCAGCCGAGGTTCGTGACGACCGTTCATCTCGATCTCTTAAACCGCCCAACCGTCCTTCCAATCGCGCTGGTTTACTAATCATATTTGGTGAGAAACTCGATTCGCCCTGATCTAGCTAGAAACAACCTCGGACCAGGCAACTATCATCAAGCTCTCTAGAAAGATAAAACAGCTTGATCCTGTGTTTGAAAAGTGGCAGGAATATACCGATTTGGCTTTTGTATGATCTTTTTCCTCTTCAATCTTCGTATGAAAACGTTGAAGCTCACAATCGTAATTTGCGTGTATCATCAAAGGCTTTACAAGAATCTCAACCTTTGCTCTCTGATCCAGATCCGTCGCTTCGTGAAATGGCTGAAGACGAGATCCAAGCTTTAGAAGCTTCTCAGAATGAGCTCATATCTCAAACTCTTCCCACCCTTCTTCTTCCTCCAGCTGTCACTTCGTCTCTATCTTGCATGGTAGAGCTCAAAGCAGGACAAGGCGGAGAAGAAGCATTCCTTTTCACTTACGAAGTTGCTCATATGTATATTCGGTATGCTCAGAAAATGGGGTGGAAGGTCAACATGATAAGTCAGTCGCAGATATCGGTGGAAGGTGGACAGGGGTATCGGGACTGTCAACTTGAAATCACGGGCGAAGGCGCGTTCGGTAAGCTGAGGTGGGAAAGTGGGGTTCATAGAGTTCAAAGAGTACCGGCAACCGAGAGTAAAGGTCGGACACATACGAGTACCATCGCAGTGATCTGTTTGCCGATAGAGGAGAACCCAGCAGAGGATGACCTCTCTTTCGTGAACGAAAAAGAGGTCAGAACAGATGTGTTGCGGGCTTCAGGAGCTGGTGGTCAGGTACGTCTTCTCGTGTGCTCTCGCGCGTCTCAAGACCTACAGAGTGGCCGAATCGTTGCTCACCCTCGAGTCTTGTAACTCTCTGAACGAACCTCGGATTTGGGTAGCACGTAAATACTACAGAATCTGCCGTCCGGCTTACGCATTTGCCAACCGGCATCACAGTCAATATGCAAGATGGAAGATCTCAACATCAGGTGGGTCAGAGTCATTATTTTTGTGCAGACGAGTGTTGACTCCAATATTCGATCAAACAATAGAATCGAGAAAAGGCCTGGATCATCCTCCGTGGAAGGCTGTACGCTCACCGACTAGCGATCAAGCAAGAGGAAGACCGAAAGACTCGAAGCGCGCTAATTCCGGGAATGAGTCGGTCAGACAAGATCCGAACGTACAACTTTCCCCAAGTTCGTGTCTTGTTCCCTCTGAAACTCCAATCTTTTGGGAATTTCAATATTGTTCTGAAGAGCTATACGCTTTCTTTGCGAATCACAGGATCGAGTGACAGATCATCGAGTACCTGTGACAATGAACAACGTCCCACTCATCCTCTCTGGAGAAGACTTCGAAGAACTCAGTACGACATTGTCTGACTGGTATCTTGGCAAAAGACTGGAAGGCTTATTGGTTGGCGAGGAATTTGATGCCGATGACTCGTGAACCATCTCTTATCGGAACATGTTGTTGTAAACATTACCTCGCCTTGAGCTCGCCCCTGCTCAGTGCGATTATACATCGTATCGGAACAAAGTTGATTGGGAATGACTCCGTGCGGAGTTGACCGATATAGCTCACGAAAGATTTTTATAATACAAGCAAGAACATGTCCGTTTTTTGAGGCATCCATCCATCCATCCATCTGATCATCCAACTCATCAGTATGAGCTCCTAATTTGAACACTTATGTTGTTCCATCAAATGTATCGTCTTTTGTATTTTTGATAAAGTGTATAGAGATTGGAATTGAGTCCGAATCTATATCGAATTGACATTAAAGGAAATCAGAGAGGTGGATCCTCACATGAACACGCCCAAGGAGGCGTACGATCTGAACTTTATGTTTCCTGTGAAAGAGCTTCGGACGGACAAAGTACTCATCTGTCCATTAATAGTACGTCCGAGTTTCCTCTTTGTAAAGATCAAAGTGTCAAGGCTTATCTTCGAATCTGAGATCTTTGTCTATGCATAGCCGTCTCTCCATGCTCAGCTGTACTTTGATGGAACACACGAAGGAGATGAAGAAACCACTTTGTAAGCTAACATCAAACTTATCGATAGATCAGTAATTGAGAGCGCTTGACAAAACTGAACCTGAAATTTCGAATTTTAAACCTTGAACCCCACGTAGTCAACATCTTCGATGCGGCCCATTTACCAATGTTTCGCCTGTTTACACTCTTTTCGAAGAGTATCGACGTGATTCTGTTCGTGAAGCAGATATGTTACTTTACTTCTTGTTCACGCTCTTTGCTAAACACGGGTCTTTCGTTCTCTTTCTTAATGATAGGGTTCCGTGATGTTTGCGATCTACGACCTGACTAGGGGTCCAGAACCAGAATTTGCAGGAGTTCTTGGCTTCATGAGAGCTGATCGACGGACACTTGTACGTAACCTTCGATGGACTTTTTGTTTACATCACTCAGATTGATGGCTTGATTCTCTATTAATTCTTGGAGTCCACAAATCGATACAGTCGTTGGAACTCGGACATGTAATCATCTCATCGAAAGTGCGCGTCATACCTCGTACAGACTGTATCCTTCTGATCACACGTTTCATTGTTCTAATGTTAAACGGCTTCATGTTTCTGTGTTATCCAGTTTCGAAGAACTCATGTACTTTCCCATGCGTGCGGTCTTGCTATTGCGTATTGTCTTTCAGCTCCACCCCAGGGTCTAGGTCTCCGTCGTGTACAGTGGACTGCCTTCCCAAGGAATGCGTCGTCTCAGAAGGCTGCCATTCGTATGGGTTTCAAGCATGAAGGAATCATTCGGAGCTTCTACGACCTACGAAGTGAAAAAATGGAAAATCACAACCAAGGTTATAATTCTGTCGAAAAGAGAACTGAAAGAGAGGGGATATGGAAGATGCAAAGCTCATGGTCGGAAGGAATCGAGCGAGAGGACAGAGGGATCGCGGTGGACTGCTGGCTAGCGTCCATCACCGCTGGGGATTGGGAATTTGGGGAAGCAAAATCAGTAATCGAGGCTCAAATGATGAGGAAAACGTGAAATTGAAATATATATAGTGTTGTCCGATCGGAACCCCTCGATTGGCCTACCTTTGCGAAGGTCTTGGTTGTGCTCGTGATGAAGATGAATCACATAGAGTTTTTGATCATGATGAACAATCAAACATTGTGATCAAACGAGGGTATATATATTTTCAGGAGTCAAGAAACAAGAACATCACAGATATGAACGAAGAACAGATCGAGAAATAGAGAAGGCTTATGAAGGGTATAGGTACAGAATAAAGGTTTTCTATCTGCGTCTGCGAACTCGAGAGAGGTCTTGGGTAAACTTGGCGGTTTCTCTGCGCATTCGTCTAGGAAGTGAGAATATTTAAGAATACGTCAAGCCGTTAGATGATGACGTTTTGGAGATCTTTTTGGAGTACATATCTGCGACATGAAAAGTGAACGAACCTGATAGCCCTCTCCCTTTCGAATTCCTTCTTTTCAATTTCTTCCAAGGAAACCTCCGACAAGATTGGTTGAAACTCCTCGGCCTCATCCCAACCTCTCCACGCGCCCTTTAGTCCCTTAGGTCCTCCGTTTGGTCCAAATCCAGCAAGAATAGCTCCACCTCCCAAACCACCTCTGGCTCTTTCCCGGTCTTTCGCATGTAAACTCCATCCGGGACCTAGGAAGCCCCATTCAAGACAATCTTTCTTGTGCCGAAGAAGCTCTTCATGGATTGCATGGGAGATCAAAGGAATGGATTCATGAGGCAGTCCAAGATCAGACACAAGGGTTTGGGCGAAGTGTTCGGGAGTCAGAGTGGAGGAAAGATCCCATTCGATCCGGTCCCGGAGTGTCAAGGTTGATATTTGCACATCCAGCTATTGAGGTTTGCGCAATTGATGAAACCATGGAGGGAATGAACAACTGACAAATTATGAAGTACTGACATGAAAAAAGTGTTTGACTATGAGCAGAAATGTACATACGTTCACAATGATTCTGCAATCACTTTCCGCTTGACTCTCATCTATCTCCTCCTCTTCCTCTTCCTCCTTCACCGCTCCAACCTCAAACTCCTCGTCCTTCTTCTCATTTTCGCCATCGGAATCTTTCTCGTCGATTCCAGCCTCCCCTCTGTTGGCCTCATGCTCATTACCTTCAGCTGTAATATCGTTCACCTTGTGCGTCTCACCGATCTCATCTGATCTCTCTCTATTAGTCTCGACGGGCTGCTCATCATCCAACACATCCCTAGTTAGACTCGGTTTACGTTGATGTGTCGGCCTCTGCTCTCTTGGCTCCGAGTGATCAAGCTGAGACTCTTCAACCAAATGTATACTCTCGTCATAAGTCACATCCACATTAGCGATATCGGAGAACTCATCGAGTTGAGCTCTGATCTGTGTAGCGATCGATTCAGCGTGGGGAACGATTGGAAGGTCGATGTCTTGACAGAATATTCGGGCAAACTGTTCTGGCGTCAGAAGGGATTCTATGAATTATGTTTTGAAAAAACATATAATCAGCTCTTGGATCAAGTTCACAGTAGATTGCAGAGAGACGAGGATCGAACCTTTCAGGTTCCAAGTGAAGCAGTCTCGAATTCGATGAGTGTCCGTGTCGACGTCCACACGGATTGGGATCATTACTTCTTTCGCCTTCGCGGCTTTCATGAGAGTTTCATCGTCGCTAAAGATCAACCGGGCGCGCGTCAATTACGCGTTGCGACAGAACACATGTCACACTTGATTGAAAGGCTTACAAGTAAAGGTGTTTGGTCTTGATCGCCGTCCTTAGTGAGATCTTGTCTGCTGGAGGTCTCATTCCTAGATACGTTTTAGGTTCCTCTCTCTCCATTTCTCTTCTTATCGGTTTTCCAGGCACACTTGTCCCGCTATCTCCTCTCTTCAACCTTTTCGGTCTACCGGGTCCTCCATCTGTTCCATCAGCCTCATCCTCTTCATCTGATTTTCCATCGTTGAGCTCCGCGTAATTGACTGGACCACGCCTCCGTCCCCCTCGGTCCAATCCGGGGAAGGGAGATGTCGTGCCGGGCGTAGCCGCTCCTACTTGGTTCAAGATCGGCTGCATCAACACGGATACTCCCGTCCGGAGTCGCGACGCGTAAGAAGTAAAAGTCGCTTGTGCGTTGCGCTGTCGGTTGGTAGCCGCGGGTGCAAAGAGAGGATAGGCTGGGCTTGGGATACCTGGCTCGCCAGATGCAGTGAAGGAAGGTGATGTCATAACTTCATCCTCCGCCGTTGCTGAAAGCATAGAAGGCTCGTTCAGAGCAGCCGCAGGACCGATCAACGGCAGAGGAGGGGGCGCAGGAGGTTGGTACAATCTGAAAGGGTTCGTCTGTGAAGGCGGGACATAGGGCGGAGGGAGAACATGTGCAGGAGGTATGTACTGTGCGACCGGCTTCGGGACGGGCTGAGCAATCTGGGAAGGCGAGGCAGTAGAAGCCATCTGCTTGGCTGTAGCAACATTGGAGGAGGATGATTGTGATTTGACAGCCGCTGTCGCTGAAGCCGAAGTGTCTTTCGATTTGCTAGGTCCGGGAGGTCGTCCTGGGCCGCGTCTGATGGGTACGGTCGGTTGTGGCACAGGTATCGTTCGTTTCCCAACTGGCCGCTGTTGACTAGCTGTTGGTGATTGTTTCGAAAAAGAATGAGTGGGGCGATCAGAGTGTGAGCTGTGTTGGACCGGGTTCGGATGAGTGGAATTGTACGACTGTATAGGTGACGCGTGTTGAGGTCTAAAAGAAGGCGTTCCCGGACCTGCCTGACTAAATGTAGATTGTGATTGCCGAGGTTGATTATACCCCATGGCATACGATCCCGGGGGAGCAGGTGTATTCGGATGAGAATAAGGATTGTTTTGGGCCGAGGGATTTGAATAAGAAAAAGAATTCGAAGGCCGAGCGTATTGGGCGGAGTTGGAGGCTTGATACGCGTTTGTTGGAGGAGGAAGTTGATATGGCGTGGGCGTTGAAGCAGGAACTTGTGAACGCATAGAAGGGACATGTTGGTTTACTTGATACGGATGAGGAGCAGGCGGGGGAATGCCTTGATTTGATTGTTGATGCGGATGTAAGAATGAACATATGATTGACGATGAATTCAGCATGAGGACAATTGTAAAGGAGAAAAACATGGCTTTCAGAACGACGGCCTGGAGAACAAGGTTGAGAAAGATAGAAGATGGAGAATCCGGGAAAAAAATATCAGAGCTCTTTGGAGATAAACTCACCAAGGCCTAGGCCTCCATGAAGCTGCTGCAATCCTTGAAGAGCACCTTCGAGCGATTGACTAGCTGATCGCTGAGCGGAAGAAGGATGAGCTGACGCGGAGTTTGTTGAAGAAGAGGCCGTCGGATGGAATGGTTGAGCGGAAGAAGGAATCTGTGATAACACTGAGTTCAATTCCGAAGGAGGCATTTTTCTAGAAAGATCTTGAAGGAGCTGGGCGACAAAATTCTGGTCCACTGGTTCGGACAGAGGAGGGCCTGCCATTGTCCTATGTCAATTCCGGATGAACTGGTTTGATTGAGGAATGGGATGCGTGTGGTAAGAAGAAAGAAGGTGAACGAGATGTAATGAACGTGATGAGCGAGAACAAGGAAAATATTAGAAAAATTCGACAAGCTCAATACGAAATTTTGTAGTCATTTCTTGTGAGAATTCCTAATGAAACCTTTCGCTTACTTACATCCATAATCTGAGCACTAACATCCAAACCATGTCTTCGATCGTGTCTCCTTCTTCAGTCTACAGATCGCTGCTCAGGCAGTATTCGAAAGCGGTATGTCTTTTAGTTTTGTGTTTGAGTTGGTGTGCTCTTACTGAACTTTCTTTTCGCCCGCAATAGTCAATCAAGCCCAGGAGGGAAAGAAATATTCATCTGAACAAAGCACTTCGAAGCTTGGTCGAGACACTACCTTCTGCATCGAGCCCCAGTTTTGAGAAGAAAGCAAATGAGCTCCTCAATCTAGAGATCTTTATGAGGACCCAGAGAACCTACAGTGTTCGTGATGTTCTTCTTCTATCTTTTACTAGCTGTCCGTCAGCGTTTAGATGAAGAAACCGCTCGAAATGCGAAAGTCTATCACAGTCTGACAGCTTACGACTCCTGTATCAATCTATCGCAACCCTTTCTTTTTTTTCTCAAAAAAAAACTACAACCCTGGCTCTGTCCTGTGATAAACCTCATAATCATCTCGATCACCACACTCCAACAGGAACTTGTGGAGAGGTACAATCCTACGCATGGAATGACGACTCAGGATCGGACAAAGGCGACGGCTAGGAGAGTTGGACTTGATATGCCCAAATGGCAGATGGATGATTAAATTATCGGCTTGTCTTCATACGTGTCGCTAAAGCTTCACAAGTACTTTTCCCGTCCTCAACTCTATTCAGGACGTCCAATTTAGAGCATACGGCACAGACCTTTTGTTAGGATTTTGAGATGTACACATACGACAGAGCACACGAAAGGACTGGTCTACTTTTACTATCTAAATCGAGTCATCTATATACATTACAAGCATAGATGCATTTCTCTTTGTTCAAAACCATCATCATAGATGAGGTCCCACCATACCCTCTCGCTTCGAAACATCGTCTGTATTGACCGGCTGCCTATTCCAATCCTTACCACCGACCAAGCTAGCGAACCCAGCATCCGCAATCCGTTTACTCAGCGCCGCCCCTGGAACGAAGCCATACATCCTCATCTCTTGAACTAAAGTCTTGAGTCTATCGTCGCCTTCAAGCGCACATCTCTCGATAAGCACATCGTATGTCCTATGTGTCGGTCCGCCAGCTTCCTTTGATCGGGCAAGCAGGTTGAACGCATCGGGCTCGAACACGTGTTGAGGTTGCGTGCAGAGGAAGGCGATCATTCGTTCGTATGTCCGTGGTGTGAATTCGACGGAGGATGTGGTCAAAAGCTGGATCGCGTTTGAATATAAGGGAAGCGTTGTATCTGGTCGAAGCATGCATGCTTCCAATAGAAGATGATATGATTCGAGATCAGGTGTGATGCCTAACGTCTCGAACTCTGGGTTGTTTGAGATATGCATCCGAAAGTTATCAGGAAAAAGTCAGGATTTCTCAACACTCCTATCTTAAGAGATGAGATTCAAGAGAGAACAAAGAAAGATACGAACCGTTAAACGTCTCTGTAGCCCTCGAAAAGTCCAAAACAGCTAAACAAGCCTGCATGACGACATTTGCTGATGCAACATCAACGACGCCTCTCGTTTCTTTTGAAGCTTCCAAAGTGAACCAAGCCTCATCGATCCGCTTTGTGATCTCTTCTCTATGTGTCTCAACGCCCAAGCTCTGACCACCGATGATTCCATTCAGGATCGGCCTAGCTACTTCTGGTGAAAGATCGACTCCCTCGAGTCTCATCAGACTCAGCGAGTGGAAGGCAGCCTCGAGATCACCAGCCTTCATCCATCCCTCAACTATAGGAGCCATCTGGTACTCCTCCGGAAGTTCAGACTGAACCTCTTTTGTGAACTGGAAAACTTCGATTGCAAATTCGGGTAGACCGAACGAACCGGCTAGGTTGATCATCTCCTGGAGAAGACCAATATCAGGTGTCACACGGTCTGTCTTAACAGCTAGATCCCAGATGCTGATGAGTGATGAGATCTATGGTTGAGGAAATGAAGGTATCAGATCTTGGGCGTGAATGCAAACGAAGCACGATAACCGGGTTGTACGAACATGTTTCTTCCTGCAAATGGCTCGCATTAGACCTAACCAAGCTTCGTCACTCAAATCGTTCAGCTCTCCCATACCCACAAAGTCCCCAGCCATCTCGACAGCGGCTCTCGTCCAACCAACTGCGACTAATCTAGCGGTGATTTGCTCCACGACTTCTCTTCTAGGAACTAAACCGCGGGCTCGATTAGTCGCATACAATGAGAGAACCACGTCCAAGGTTGAAGTCAAATCCTGAAGTCTTGGCTGAAGGTATGTTGTTTTAGAATGAAGAAACGGGGCAAGCGCAAGGGTAAGTGTTTGAGATGTCGGCCTCAATTTGGGTTCAGACAACAAGGCGGTAATTCGGGCAGAGAGCGTTGGGTGAATGTGTGACAACTAGCAGAAGAGAGAAGGAAGGAGAGATGAGTATTTCAGTGCAAAACCAATGCATCGAATTATCACACAACAAGAAGAAATGGAAAATGATGAAATAAAAGCTTACCTGAATCAATGCGTCCAACCCTTCTCGATCGACCTTCACGCCCAAAGAAACCGATTCCACATAAAGCGCCCATCCAATCTCCCACTCAACACTCCCAAACCAGACACCCGTTTGGCCTCTAACTCCTTCAGCGTACTCCTTTCCTGCCAACTGAGTAAGCAATTCTCTTCTGGACTCCAACCAGCTTTGGTTGTTTGCTTTCTCAAGCGCCATCTCTTCGCTCAGACTATTGGTCGTGATTGGTTGGCCGTCTGATCGATTAGCCGACTGTCTCTGCTTCCGAACTGCTTCGATTCGAGATAGGTGAAGAACTCGATCCGATTGAGTGGCAAGACAGATCCGAATAAGGGTTGAGTAGGTTGTTCCATCGGGCGTTAATGCGAGGGACTGCATTTCGGTCGCAACCGAGAGTGCACTCGATAACCGATTGGACGTAACAATGTTCGGCGTTTGACTTTTAGGACCAGGTACGATTGGTGTGGGTCCAGCAAGAATACGAAACAGTCTCTCGTTGCAATCTGAGAGAGGTTGAATCAGAATGTCAATCGGATATTCTGAGGCGATGTATATGCTTCATCGACTTACCTCTGAGTGCCTCTTTGTGTTGAGGAGGGGGGATTCTAGGAACTCGGGCGGGAGAGGGACCTTTCGAAGAGTCCCACGACTGATGAGGGGCAGCTATTATTGAATTTCAGGTTTTGTTGGCTGGATCAGACTTTTATCCTTGAATCCGATTTTAGGCAGCTAAGCAAACTTGAGGAAGTATTCAAATAAACGAACTATATCTTCTCGCCCAGGCATTCGTTGCGCTACTGATTAACCAACTGGGCGTGTAACTTGGCCCGGCCTCCGTGTTCTTCTCAAGTTCTTTCGCGCCGTTGTCAGACTTGTTGTTGTTCTTCGATTTACTATTAAGTGTCATCGGAAAGCTCTTGGGGTTCGATCTGATTCCTATACCCGAATTTGTGCTGAATAGAGGCGTCGACTTGGATGAGAGCCTCACGGGTGTGTCACACGGCTGAGATCGGAGCGGATTCAGTTGAATTCCAAACGAAGCTTGATCGGGTCCAGATGGATCACTGTTACTGGACGATACCCTAGGAGGTTGCTTAGAGGGACGTATAGATGAAGACGGGACGTTATCGACTGAACGAGGTTTAAACTTTGGTTTCTTGTTCGACCTGCCCCTTGACGATTGCGGCGGACTCCTGCTATTGAGGAGAGCAGGGCAAGAAGCAAAAGGAGCGCCTTTTGTAGAGAGCAAAGGATGGGTGAGAAATACACAAGACCGGAGCGAAGGCCTAGCCGTTCGGAGAATATGAGTGTTGGGCCTCATCCGATGACTTGTGTATGTCTAGTCTGATTGAGGAAGAGATATTGAGAGTTCCTCCTATGAGAATAGATCGGAGCAATTAGTCAGTGAGGGCACTTATACCCTTTTCAAAAGCGGCCATACAATCAAACCCGTGATGAACATACCAAGCTATAGTCCTCACGTCTCGTTATCAGTTGCTCTGAGTATGTTCTTACTGATCTTCTTTCCCTTGATCTATGGAAGGTTTAGAGGCGAAAGTTGGTCAAGTTCATAACGTGGAAAAGATGGGTCACATATGGGTGACTAACCGTAACTAATTTTGATTATGGTTACAACCCAACCTCCACGGCTCGTGTCCACATTTTGTCAGTTGACGATCTCCTATCCATCCAGTGTCTCCATTCCATCTTATACCCTCTCTCTCTTTCTCATCTTTACTTTTCTCCGTTTCTGCTACTATGTCTCGAACTGTCACATTTAAAACGCTTGATCAGAAGGTAATGTTGATAGCCAATTTCGAACCTTCTTTTGCTTAGTGTCGTTGTGGACTAACATCTCATTGTTTCTTTTTCTGAATGGTGATTGTTGAACTTGTTCATATTTTAAAGAGCTTCACTGTCTCTGTTAACGATGACGATTCGGTCAGTTCGTTCGTATTTGCATATTGATAGATCCATCTTTGCTGATAGCCTCCGTGCTCGATCTGCTGTTCTGATAGATATCAACCGTCAAAGAAAAGGTCAATGCACTCGGCAAGCCCGTTAGCAAGCTGATATATTCTGGTCAGTTAAATATCGAGTATCTTGGTGGCGAAGTTGCTTGCTTTGGGAGTCCGTTCGTATATTGATACGATTTGTGGTGGTCATCGAAATGTTTTCTCCCGTAGGTAAGGTTCTTGAAGACTCTAAATCAGTCGCCGAGATCGATATCAAGGAGAAAGATTTTGTGGTTGTGATGTTTGCTGTGAGTATATCCTAATGACCATCGATTGTTTCGCGTGTTTCCAACTGACGTATGTTCATGTCTGTATTCTTTGTCGGCTTCCTATCTCTAGAAAGTCAAGCCTACGCCCAAATCTGCCGAGCCTGCTGCCTCTACCGCTACATCTTCTGCCGCCCCTGTTACCACCACTACTTCTGCTCCTTCCACAACCGACACTACGCCTGCCCCAGCTTCTGACGCTCCCTCGTCAGATATCTCGATGTCGGAGCCGGCTGCCCCTACCGCTACATCCGACTCTTCGGAACCGGCCTCGACCGGTCTTAGCCATGGATCTTTCCGTACGTGTTTCTTGCCAGTTCGTTGGTCTTGACAGAAATATCCTTCTGTGGCCAACTCTACATCATCGTACACTGCAGCTGATTTTGTTTGTGTTTTACCCATCACGTTCACTCATGATAGTCAAGGGAGATGCATTACAGTCTGCCATCACCAACATGAAGGAGATGGGATTCGAGGAGGCTCTGATCATGCGAGCCTTGAAAGCAAGTTTCAACAATCCTGACCGAGCTGTCGAGTATCTGATGAACGTAAGTATATGTAGTCGTCCCATCTCAGCCTGTTTCATCAAATTTGTAGCTAAAGAAAAGAATCAATTTTTTCTCTTTCTCGTTTTTCATATGCTATAGGGCATTCCTGAAGAGTCTGAACAACCCGCTCCTGTTGCGCCAAGTGCTCCAACCGCTGACGTCTCAGCTTCTGTTGAAGCTATCACTGATGACTCGTCTCCTGCTTCGGCCCCTGCTCCATCATCTGGAGGCGAACCTGAGAACTTGTTTGCTGTGAGTGCTATTTCTTTAGGTCACCAATAGGAAGATCGAGAAACTAGGAAGGAACCGAATGTTAAACTTCGTTCGGTTTGACCATTTTGTGATTAGGCCGCTGCTGCCGCTATGCAACAACAACCTGGAGGTGCACGATCAGGTGCTGGTGCTGCTCCCCAAGGAGCTCAGGGTGCTGGTGCCGGTCAGCTTGACCTGAGCGCGTTGGCCCAGACCCCAATGATGCAGCAGCTTCGACAGGTCTGTTCTTTCTCGCCCTTGCTATCTATATCTTTGGTTCTCATATTGATCACGTTGCTGCGTGTGTCCGTGTTCTGATATAGATGGTTCGAGAGAATCCGGCATTAATTCAACCAATGATTCAGCAGCTTGTTCAATCGAACCCTGCTCTTGGCCAGCAAATTGCAGCCAACCCGGAGATCATCATGCAGCTCTTCGCTGGTGAGGATGGAGGTGAATTCGGAGAGGACGATGGCGAGTGGGAAGGTGGAGACGAGCTTATGGCCGCCCTTGGGGGCGAGGGAGGTGAGGGAGGTGACCACCAGAACGTCGTCCAGGTGACGGAGCAGGAGAGGGATGCTATTGAAAGAGTACGCCATATTATTTTTCTTTGTCTTCCGGGTCTCTCACATAAGTCTTGCGTCATGTCTTGTTTGTTCTGACCCTCTACTTTCTTTCTCCTTCCTTTCTCTTTTTCTTCTTATTGTTCAGTTGGAGAGCATGGGTTTCCCACGAAACAAGGTTCTCGAGGCCTTTTTGTTATGCGACCGAGATGAAGAGATGGCGGCCAACTATCTGTTTGATACCGCCGGAGACGACGATATTTAGAGCCCATCCTCTGTATCTGTTCTCTTTCATATGTGGAGAGTCATATATTCAGCAGAGGGATGGTCGGAGTTTAAGACCGGACTGTATTTTTCTTTGTTCTTCTTTGTTTATTATGAGCGTTCATTCGGTCAATTCACATTCTGCCCAGACGGTCTGTCTTCTATGTGCCAAGGATTTGATTTCCCTACGCTGAGCGTCGGCATGATATCTCTGATTCACCGAAAACATCAGTTCTATGATCAGTGATGATAGTATACTGTTTGGCTCTGGCTGCTGCGGGGTAACGTCGGCCGATGGTGGTCGATGCATGGCCTTTTTGGACTGGGAACATGCGAATAAGATCATCAATTGATGATGCTTTCGGTGTTTATTGTAATGATATTGGGCGAGTCAACCTCGGTCTCATTCCGAATTGATTGATCGGTTACCGCCTGCTTCAATCAGGTCTCTGACTCACCTTTAAGACTACGCAGTCGATCTCCGACGGGAACCGGTCACCTACCATAATCGACTGGATTATGATGACTGCTCACAATAATTTGTGTTCTAATTTGTGAGCTCCTCTTCAAGGTTTTCATGGCTGAACAGTGAAAGACTAACTTCTCAGCGCCTCGCCTAACACTTTTTGTCTAATGACTCACATTTTGTGATTGCTTCAGGACATTGCTGGCCAACCGGGTTCCATGTTCCTATCATAATCATCACCGAGACTAACGACATGAAATCTCTGATGCAGCACTTTCTGAAGCATTGACTCCGTTCATGTACACGTTTGTTTTTCTCTTTCTGGTAAATGATATAAGAATGAACCGACACACATCTTCTTTGATTTTTATGAAGTGGGTTTCCTTCTCTCTTCTCTTATTTTGTCTCTATAGCAAACAACCATCGTCTCTCTTCTCCTTCTTAACTTACACTTACCCATACTCACAATACCAGACACATCTTCTACGCCGAAAGACACTTTTATAACTACTATGTCTGATCTCATTTTCCCCCCACAGTACACTCGAGATCCTCCAGAGTATTCCCCTTCTCCTACAGGATCTCCAATTTCGCTTCCTTTTGATGATGAGAACAATTCTCTCATCGACACTCTAGCAGTAAGCGACACTCTCGTCGCCCTTGGCTCAACTCTCGGTCGCGCACAAACAGAGAGGCACCCTCATTACTTGCCTCACATCATCTCTTCCGCACGATGCATATCACTCACAAAACAGCACCTCGACCTCGTCTTGGCCGAACCACTCGTCCTTGTCCGGCCGCCAGGTCAGGGCTGGTCATCAGCTGGAACCGCTCCTGAATCAGAATCCTACAACGCCGTCGGTAGAGACGGCAGACTGTCCGGAGTCATACATGTCGTCTGGCCAGGTTCAGCCAAGCGAGTGGGTGGTGTCAAGGTTAACGTCAAGTGCAGGTATAGTCTACTAGTCTCAGTAAAGGGAATCAGCGAATGGGAGGAAGGCGTACTGTTCGAACGAACAGTTGAACTCGGTAACAGTGGCACTTGCGAGCAAGGTGTATGGCTCGAGAAGGGTTTGAACAGGTACGTCTCATAACCTTAAGCGACTGATGATGTCAAGCATAACGCAGCTGACCGAACAGTCATTATTTCTCGAAACTACATCCCGGAATAGTTTTGAATTCGGAATCACAATCCCCAGCTCGGCTCCGACACGCGAGAGATCATTCTGGGGAACGACTCAATATACAGCTACAGCAACCGTGATTGGAACCGGGTCCTTTCTGTCAAAAGATATGTCAACAACTCGTGATTTCTATGTAGCTGCCTTTCCCAACCGTGAGGACAATAGTGAGTATAGTGTCCGTTGGTTTTTTGTAACCTTCTCGATTGACTACCAACATGCCAACTTTTCACTTAATGCCCTTCACTCTATCTATTTAGTTTTCCAATTCCAGTTCACATACCAAGGCGCTTCGCCTTACTTGGATACATTTTCTGTCACACTCTCCTCCAACGAGTTTATCGTTGCTGCTCCCCTTTGCGCCTCTCTAACTCTGCTCTCCGTGCCAGCGGAGCTTACAATCTATGCAATCAACATCTACGTTCAGCAGTCTATATTTGTGCGTCAGCCGAAGTCAGGCTTAAGCAACACAGTCGCGACCTCCAAGGCTTTTGTTACCCGACAGGGCGCAACTGGCGGTTATGGTATCCAAGGGTTTGCCAAGGCCGCGCGAGAGAGAGGTGACATTGTGATGGATGGGCGGGTGCATGGAGGTGAAACCTGGAAATGGTTCAACATCGGTCGTCTCGTATGTCTTCTCTCTTCAGATTGAATAAGGAGAACAATGGAGCTAACGCCTTACCCTATATTTCCTCCTTCTAGCCCACTTCGGACAATATCCGACCGACGACTCTTCCAGGTACAAATTCTCCCCTTAGATTCTCCTCAGAGCTTATATTCGAAGTCGTCTTCTCCAAAAGCGATCCAAGCGTCCAGAACCCGGTAGTCAACATTATGACAGTGTACAATAAACCAGTTATGATTGCTTCGTATGTTCCAAATCCGCATTGTTCGATCCTTGATCGAGGCATGTACCTCATCTAATCATTCGATCTGTTTGTGTCGTGAACATCTGGACACCACAGATGTTACTGTATGAGCAGTCACTTAACGCCGCCTCTCTATTCGGAGCCTACCCCCAAGATTCAGGGTAAAGATCGAAAGAGTCGAGACTGCTTGGGTTGCATGTGTGACATGGTGCGTATCCGTTTCTATCGCTCCTTCCGCTAATTCTCAGCTCTCCGGATTTTCAAGAGCGTATATTGATGATCTTTTTACTTCTTGTGTATGATACAGAGGTGGGAGAATCTCAAGAAACAAGAGTCCGATCTGATCGAAAAACTCGAAGCGGATACGGCTCGGGTTGTGTCTCCCGGCTCAGATCTAGACGACGCCAGAGTAGGCATTGCTGAGAACTTCAATTGGGATACTACGCATCAATCACCTGGGCAGTACCCAAAGACATTGACTTGACCTCTCGAGCTTGTGAGCATAGAATTCCGACTAGGCCGTCTCGTCCTGAACCTCGTTCTGATCAATATCTTCCCGTTCTGATCAATATCTTCCCGTTCTGATCAATATCTTCCCGTTCTGATCAATATCTTCCCGTTCTGACAGGCGTTTGATTCTCGCCTATGATTCTTCTATATGATTTCATGATAGAACTATCTCTTTTCATCAGATCTCACGTGAGATATGAAGTGACACTTGATTGTAATTTCGATTCACTCTTTCGATCATCCATATTTTACACCTTGATAGTTTTGTTTCTTGCTTCAAGAGCTAAGTATCGATGGACTGGGCCGTGCTATGGAACTTATCTGTTCCCATCAAGTCTCCTATTTCTGGTTGTTCCCTGCTCTCTGAGCTCAATCGAGGGAGTCCCGACCAACTTTTGCTTCGAACGTTTTCTATGCTCTGCCTTCGATTAGCTTAAATCTACGTCTCTATACTGGACCCTCGTTTTCCATCCTATGGATCTTTCCATACACTTTATTTTCTGTGATATCAAGAGAAATCTCAACTGAAAGAACCGGGGCCGGTAACTGTTCCGCCGCCGATAATAGTTCCGCTGCCGAAGTAGCGCGGGGATCAGCCGGAGGACGCGTGAGGGCTCCGATATATGTGGTGACTGCCGATGAGGTGAATAACCATCTTGGGAAGACTTCAAGAGAAGAATGATCAAGATATTGATTAAAATCACTTGTGTCCAACCTTGTTGCTAACACCTCACCATGACACCCTCAAGAACGCCTACTGATAGGGAGTCTGGACCCGACAGATTTGTATTCAGCTCACCCGATGTCTTCACCATAGACCACCGCTCTCTCCAGGCTCGCAAAAAGGGCAAGCCGAGAGTAACATGCTTTCGTCTGAGCCTCATGCTGATCGGTTTGGCAATCCTGAGCATCTGTGGTTTCATCGCCTACGCCATCTTCTTAGCGGCCAAGTTGTTCTGGCATCAGTTGATCAATCCTCACCGTGCGGCTATAGCATCCGCAGCGTCTACTAGTCATCTTGTCATCCAGAGTTACTACGGTTCACGCGTTCCCAAATTCGATGTCGTTGCAAGCGTGTTTATCAGATTAGGAGGGGATTTGCCTAGGCGAAAAGCAGGCGGGTCTCCGTTGCTCATCCCTTTCCGAAACGAGACTCAACAATTCGGACATTGGCATTTGCTCTACAGCCAGAGGGTATTTTCGCAAATCGATTTCAACTTGACAGAAGAGATTCTTCACAAAACGGTTGATCTACCTATTCCTTGGGATATCTTGTAAGTCATGTGGTTTATGCGCATTTGGGATTACTCGGTTGATCTAATGAGTCTACGATGCTATCGTATTTCGTGAGAAGATCTCGATTCTATGAGCCGCAAACCTACTTCCCTCAGATTGTTAACACCTTCGTCGTTGTACCGTCCAACCCCGATCCAATCTATGAACCTTCCAGTTCAGGGCATTTGACACCATTTAATTTGGTAGACTTTGCTTATCCTGATCCTACCCTGACCCCATGGTCTCAATCCCCACTTCACAAGTTGTCCCGTCCACTCGGACCTAGCCACGACGACAAGCACACTCCAAGACTCGATGCATTTTACGATGCTACAGCAGTCAGAGAGTTTGCTTTGCGGCCCGTTAGAAATCAATGGACCAGTTTCGACCCAATAAGTTCTCCCTCTCAAGGCTCGAATCACACCCTCGAGCTCCAACTTGGTGATACAAATACAGAAATTCTGGAGGAACGTGAAGGCTTGCGCGTCAAGCGTAATGCAACCCTGAAGATCAAGACAAGAAGCCACCTCTCGATAGCCAAGATGAACCCAGATTATGATCTCTTCGATTACATGTCGGGACGTGACGCTGCAGCCAAATGTGATGTTTGTAACTTCCGTTCGTTGGAAACATAGCCTCAAAGTTATGACAAATCCTGACTTTCTGCTCCTTCTTTGGTCAGCAAATACTTTATAGCGACCCTTTGAACCGAGCCAGTCCTCCGATTGTTCGTAGAAGATTCAAGGACTTGGGTCATTATCAAGCTCATGTTGTGCACAGCCCCGAATCGGTTGAGATAGGGTCCTTTTTCTATGGGCCATATCTAACGCTTCGTACGCACACTACTTGTTCTTTATTTTTTGTCTACTTACCCCTCCACTACATTTGGTCTTGAGATTGCTTATTTTCTGTTCAATCTGTTGGTCTATACTCTCCCTTTCAGATTCTCATGCCGCCGGAGGTCAGGATTGGTTCACTTTACCTCGTATCAACGAATCTTCGAACCATCAATCTGGTAAGTGAAGTAGGATGTGTAGTAAACAAACCTGACTGGCGTTGCTCATCGAATGTCCGCAATATTTCTTATCTAAACTAACTTACTATCACAGAAGACCCATTGATCGTTCCCTGGCATATCACCTTTGACCTATTGTCGAATACGAAGTTGGGTGTTATTGATCTTCTCGACTGGCCTGATGACCAGACTCTGGATGATCATAAACCGGTAGCCGCTGCTTATGTGGAGGCTGAAACACTCGAACATGCCGACATCAGAAGTGAGATATAGCTCTAGTTTCTTCCCGATCATAGCTTCTCTCTAAGCAAGCCGTTCGCCCGGAGACTCATACAATGTAACTTCGGCTTTTTCTGTTCCATGGCTCTCATTCTAAGACTCTCTTTTAGCCAACAATCCCACATCTTCCCAGCGGTCTATCCTTCGCATATTCTTCTTTCTAATTGGGGACCTCATCGAGAGTGCTGTGGCAGGACTCTATCAAATACATTACTTGTACACTCGACTTACAAGTACAGGCATCAGTATTCATTCTGCCATGCTCAATCTGTCCTCCAGAATCATAATCTTCTTCCTCCAAACTGTACTACCGCCGCTCAATCACGAAGAGTTTTCAGTCTTCGACAAAATTTTCCAAATTGCGATCTCCATGATAGCTCTTGTGCCACAAGTAAATCTTTGGTTAGGTATAGAGTTTACGTGGGCTGATTGGAGTAGCATACCGGTCCCGATTGGGTTGAAAAGATTCAGAATAGATCACAGAGAGAGGATGAGTCGAAGAGTCGATCAGCAATTTTCATGGATTCAGAGAAGCCTTGTACGTCCTTGCGCTTGTGGGAATCTTTGTGTTTTCGATACAAGGAAGAGTCTACTGGACGAAAGATTAACATTCGTTCTATTCTGACAAAACATTGATTCACTAGACTGTCCTCATCATATCAGTTTTTCTTATTTATTCACCCCAGCTGCCTCATCACAATTCTTCGTCCATACATAACTTCTCGACCCCGCTCAGACCCTCACTGTCCTCTCTTCGATCGAAAGGTCTCTCCTTGTATGAAATGCTCGGAGCAACACTGGAGATATGCGGAACGCCGTTCTTGGATTCAATCGCGCTCATGTCAAGTCTGTCTCAGGTGCTTCTCAATATGAGGTTGGGCCTATTCGGCGGTTCATACCCAATCTTTGCATGGACCCAGGTGATCGGTGCTATCAGTACGTCGCTCTTTCTACCAACTCCGTTCCTCTTCTTCTTCTTCTTTGTCAATATCAAAAATTCTTAATTCGGTCTTACTATTGAAATAATGGTGTTGGGTTGACCATCCAGTCTCATGGGCCCCTGTGGTCTTTGGATCCAAGTTTGGCACATTCGAAACGACAGGTCCTCTACATATCTCCGTGCCTTTGATGTTCGCAGTTTCCGTGGTCCTGCTCTGGCAGGCAATCACCTTGCCTGGCGTGAAGCAAGACGAGGAACCGGATGAATGATCTGTATCAGGTAGACACTGTGCCATAACCACGACAAGAAAGCGAATGGAGAGAGATGATCAATCAATGCTAACCTGCGTTCCTTCAGCTTTCTTCACAAAATTTAATTAAAAAAAACAGAGATGTAAGGAAAAACTTCATGATATATCAAATACAACTTTGTTCATTAAACCATATGAGAAGAAGAGAAAAGATTGAAATCCACCAAGAGAAAGAATAGTGAAAACAGAATGAATCGCTATGAATCTTGCTTAGATTAAGCCAATGCGCCGAGAGGATCATAAGCGGGGAGGACGACAGGATCCTGATCCAACACAGCCACGAGATCTTTATCGGTCAAAGATCTGTAAGGAGAATGAACCAAAGATCAGGACAGTGTATCAATATTATCGCCTTATAAAGGAACATACGTCAAGCAAAATGATTAATGAAAAGATTGAACTTACTTGTGAACAACGACCTGGTAAACAAACTCGTCAAACCATCGATCGGACATCACCATGAAACCTTTCTCACCGGCCGCATCAGACCAAGAGTTCTCAACTCGCCATCGAACCGGCTTGCCGTCGTCGTCCAAGTGAACAGCCGTGAGAACCATGGCGTGGGCTTTTATGATTGGATGCAAGATAATAATTTTGAAAGAATAATCAGAATGAAACAGAAGCGCCAAAAGAAACCGTACAGAGAACATCAAACAAAATGAACGTACTCATGGCCGAATCGCCCATCATCAATCGCTCAGCCTTGGTCATTCCAAAGTCCAGCCCGATCGCGTTTTTGTAGTCATATAGATCGAGATCCATCTCACCCGTTCGAGTAGAGAACGCTCCAACGTCGCAACCGAAGAACACAGCCTGATTAGCTTTGATGCTTCGGATTGCGGCCTCCTTGAGTTTCGAAATTTGAGTGTTAACATCTAATGTATCACAGAACGAAACAAACTAGAATGAGCTTTTCGGCCTCTTATAACTTGGCAACAGATGAGTACCAACTACTCACAAAGAACCTTTCGACCACCCCAGATGTTTCCCAGTCGATCGACGGTGTAAAGCTTCTTATAATCGTTCTACGGGATCAAGAGAATATACATACTCAGTAAGTGTCATCAAGGACTTCGTCAAAATTTTCTAAACATGAATTCATTTACCCTTGGATCATGGATGAGCGAGAAGCTCTCGGTGTAGGGATAGGGTCCCTTGAACTTTTCAGAAAACTCGAGAGGGGTAGCTTTCAAGCAGTGGTACTTGCCATCCTTGTCATTGTACTCCCAAGTGAAGGTTACGTCAGGCTTAGGAGGCGTTCCCAAGGCGATGGCCATCGTATCGAAGACATGCTGCATGTATTCCTCTTTCTTGATTCGGACAGAGCTCGGAGAAGCTCCCGAGGCGATAAGCTTTCGAAGATTGAGCGCAGACTGACGGAGATAAGATCTGATATGTTGCAAAGCCAGGAGACATGTGAGCTTAAAAGGCATAACAAGCAACTTCAGTAGTCATATGACTGAACGCACGTAAGGAGCGAGTTGAGCTTCGAAGAGTTGGAACTATGGTATGTCTCTGGAAACAGGCTCTTTGGGACCAGCCCATATTTCTCTATCAGTCCTTTGGCCATATCCTGCTGCCCACCGTCTCCGATCGGAGATTGGCCGAGGAAGGTGACTACTCGGTCGTCGAGAGGTACCTTTGCGAGGTCGATGGAGTTCTCTAGGTAGTAATTTGCCTTCTCGAGCTTATCGTAGAAAAACAGATAGCCTTGAGAGAGCTCAAAGTCGTCACCCAGCTTGAGGGACTGAGTGACGTTGATTCGATATAGGTTTGTCGTAGCAAAGAGCCCTTTGAAAAGGGGAGGAGAATAAGATCGAGATAAGTATCGCGTGTTAGATCATCCGATTGCGGCGTGCGGCGAACGCCGAAGGGAGGAACGAAGAAACATACAGCATCGGCCGGAGGACATCTGGTTGGTAACTTTGGCGTTATCATGTGCAATCTTGTGTGAGTAAACATGGGGATCCCTGATGTGAGTCGCCCTGCTGACGAGAGCATTGGATATATCTTGTTTGGAAAGGACGGTTTGTGAGAGAACGTTTTTGGGATCTAAGATGATTAGGGTTAATGCACACCGTCAGGTAGGAACAGCAAAGTCAAGGGCGATTGATGAGCTTATGCTGAACAGGAACCAGACATCGACGGACGACACATGTAAGGACAAAGAGGACGAAAGACTCATACTCTTGATGAAATCGGCATCCCACTGCTGAACCCTGGACACAGACAAGAAATCGGTGGCCTTATCGTTGATGTTTTCATCAGACGGAATGGTCGGTGTGATCGAAGTAACCTTCTCAGACACAGTCTGCTTTGCGGTCGAGGATGGAGTGGACTGTTGGGATCCCATTATTCTAGCTTATTCTTTTGTGTGTGTGGGTATGAGAAATATAGAGAGTATGTATGTATGTCTAACAGAGTAGAAGGGAGATGGAGGAAGAAGGGGAAGAAGGACGATACGAAAGATGAACAGTATGGCGACTGATAAAGCACGAGGAACAGGATGGGGACTGTGAAGTCATGTGCTGCTGACTAATCTCGTGACCACATGGGCACTCCGGTCATCTCCTTTGTAGCCATGGTTACGTTCACGTTCACATCAATTTTTCTTAGTTTCAGGTTTCATTGACATCCAACAAAAAAGAACAAAGCAACAACATGGAATACAATCACGGCTGGATAGAACACAATCAAACAAGAGACATGTCAGTGAACCGTTCTCGTCGTAATCGTTATCCAGAATGCTTGTAGGTGAGAGTAAGATCAGAAAGCTAGGATTGCATTATCCGCATTGTTATAAAAGCGCGGGGTCTTAAGCCGCTGAACTCGGAAACACGGACCAAAGCTTGATATTCATCATGTCGAGGGGATATCGATAGAAGCAGATGGTATGGATAGACCAGAATACCTTGTACTAACCTTACACAGACAGAACAGATCGAGTTTGACGACGAATACAAGCGAAAGAAACCTTGATTGAAGAGGAAAAAAACATGGCTAATAAAGGATTTGGATCAGCCCAGTCACGTGACTTTTGAAACTCCGGTCTGTCACAATGGTGAGGAAGAATATCGCGCACTCTATCAGTTCGAGTTGCCTTGAGAAGAATTTCTCTCGTCTAGCATAGGTCGGATGGATGAGCAGAGAGAGTAAAGCAAGTCATAGCAGCCGGTTGATCAACAGCAACGAGGAGGAGGATGAGATGACAATAGATCAACACGCTGTCGTTAGCATCAACAGTAGGTTGTTTCTATACACGCAGATTACATAAGCATAAAGTTTCTTTCCTGGCTAAATTCGTCAACTTCTTATTCGTTCTCTTCTCTCTTCCAGCATACGCATGCCAACGACCAAGAACACATAGTATATGAAAGAATGGCTCCAGCTCAACTGGCCGCTAACTCGCTTTCCACTCCCTCGACGTCAGCAATTGAGGCAACGTCCACTCTGGATTACCAGCCTGTTCAGACTCCGGCTGATCAGCTTTCTGTAACATACGATTTGGAAGCAACGATCGCTCGACTGACCTCGATTGAGCCGCCGGCAAAGAATGTCGCGCTTCAGTTCCCAGATGAACTGTTAATTGATTCGGTCGAAATCTTTAGAGCTATTCAAAAAGGTCTCGACCAAGCTGGCAAGGGTGGGAGAGCATGGGTTCTGGCAGATACAACTTATGGCAGGTACGATTGCTCTTTCATTTATCTCTTTCAATGATCTCTATACTATTGTATTTCATCCTATCGCTGGATTAAACGCTAACGGCCGTCCACTATCGAAATGCATATATTTCTTCTTATTCTCTTTTGAAAACCCTGTTGTTTTCAACCCAAACGTAGCTGCTGCATAGATTCTCTCTCTGCCCTTCATATCCAAGCTGACTTCCTCATTCACTACGGCCACGCCTGCCTGACTCGATGTTCCGACCCCTCACTTATTGATCGAATTCATTACGTCTTTCCTCGTCGGCCGCTATCCATACCTTCTTGCGTGGACGAGCTTCTCGAAGTGGGAAATGATGACCCAGAGCTTGATGGCAAGGGCGTGCTGGTGATGTATGACGTCGGTTATCTTTGGGCGTTGGCTGAGCTAGAGCGAGAGGTTGAACATCGTTGGGCCAAAGGCAAATTCCGAGAGATAATCTTCTCATCCATTGAGCTTGGAAAACAGGACTGGGGAAGCCAAGATATCAAGAAACCTCTTCAATTGGACATGAAAAGTTTGGAAAAAAAATCACCGGCGGTATCAAACGCACCTTCTCAATCGAACGAACCAGCTGCCGATGTTTCTTCACTGAGCTGCCAGTCCTCCACAGCGGGGTGTTGTTCAACTTCCTTTGAAGTGACTCCATCGAGCGGTTCATGTTGTGGCTCGACTTCTTCTTCCATTCCCCCAGCTTCCTCAAACTCCACCTCCTGTTGTTCCAACACTCCTTCAGCATTCTCTTCATCCACTTGTTGCGCTCCCTCTGATTCGTGTAAGTCCAACGCACCACAACCGATAAGAGGAGAACCGTCGGCATCATTACGGTCGTACATACTGCCAGAAGGAAAGACCGTAGGGGATTATGTAATTTTCTACATCGGTCAAGGTGAGAGTATACCAATGAGGAACCTATTGGTCACTCATTCCAAAAACTCAGTACGTTCCGCCTCTCGTCGCAAATCATCTTTCCTACTCGTTGATTCTGTACAGAAATTGATCATTCTGATCAATCCCTTCTTTCGTCTTGGCTTATTCATAGGTTTTCTCGTACACACCTCCTACATCGGGCGATTCAATGCCAAACGCAGACACAGAGTCTATCAAACCTGTCCTCCAGAGTTATAAAACCTCGAGGCTACTTATGCGTCGGTACGCAGTAATGCAGAAAGCTAGGGATGCCGATGTGTTTGGACTGTTGGTTGGTAACGTCAATCTTAGTACGTCCCCTCACCTTTTCTCTCCCCCCCCCCCC